>PVJH01009802.1:0-77019 GCA_004026705.1 Nesogale talazaci | reverse complement strand
AGTTAGAGATAGAGACTTTGGCTAGAAAAGCCACATTAAATAATTCATTGCTTATGAGGGAAGATATGCTACACAGCTTTTTAAAATATTAAAGACCAAAGATGCCATGTTGAGTACTAAGGTGTCCTTGATTCACCTCATGATATTTCCAGTAACCCCATGTGACAATGAATAAGGAATGCTACAGAAGAATTGATGGCTTTGAATTGTGGTGTTAGTGAAAAATGATGCAAGTACCAGAAGAACAGCCAAATCTGTGGCAGAATGCTCCTTAGAGCAGAGGGTGGCAAGATTTCATCTCATGTATGCTGGATGTGGTACTTGGAGAGAGAAGCACCTGGAAAAAAAACAGCATCATCCCTGCTAAATTCAAGGGGCCCTAAAGATAAAGTAGATTCTGGATGAAGTGGACTGAAATTGTAAGTGCAATCATGATCTAAAATATAACAATTGTGAAGACAGCACAAGACATTATTTTGTTGCAAATGTGTTTCACGGACTATCTTTAACCTCCTCTAATTACACAAAGAGAAAAAGTGACCATATTTTAAGCAGGGGTTGGGGATAGTAGAGGGGGTATATTCCCTTCCTATTCTCCTGTCGTTCCCTAGCTTGTCCTGCATTCTTCCCCCAAATTGGGACTTTTAAAAAATGCTAGTATCAGATATATGGGTTTAATATCAGACTTATGACCTTGGACTGGACGGGGTTGGGATGTTTTCTCAATGTTCCATTCCTCTTGTATATAAACTTTTCCCTTATATCCATATGCATCTTTATGAATTTGATTCTCTAGTCTACTCAGACTAACACACTCATCATACTGGAGAGGCCTTAATTAACCATCCTCACCTTTCTTGACTTGGCTGCAATCATGATGACGGCCAATGGTGAGGACGGCGCGGGACCTGGCTATGCTTCATTTTGTTGTGCATAGGCTCACTCTGGGTTGGAAGTGATTGATAGTACCAGGTAGCAACAACAAACAAACAAAAAACCCAACGTGATGAATTGCATCTTCTGCAAATGCTTTAGTTCTTCATGAAAACCAAATTGATTTTGTTTCTACCTACCACTTTCTCAACCTGCCTTGTTTGTCAAATTCTTCAATATTAGAGGTGTCCACTGTGAAACAGATTGTCAATTTCTTGTAGGGAAATTTAGGGTGAAGGTAAAGAAAATGAAAACAAGTCCATGAGAACCAGAAACATGACCTTGAGTGTATCGCACCTGAATTCAAAACCATTTCAAGATGCATTAAACACTGATGGCAGAAGACTTGATGAGATGTGAAGAACATTATAAATGAAGAAAGCTAAATGTCATTAGAAAGAGAGAAAAGGAAGAAAAGATCAACGGCAATGTCAGAAAAGACTGAAATTTGCTCTTAACTGTAGGATAGCTAATTAATTCAAACAGAGTAAACAATGAAGCCAAAATGCTGGAAAAAAAATTCAAAGGGTAGGTAGGTCAAGGCAGTGAAATAAAATATTATAGTAAAATGTGCAAAGACCTAAACTTAGAAAACCAAAACGAAGGGCATGTTCAGTATACCTTAAATTGTAAGAACACAAGATAAATAAATCAAACTTTGATTTGCAAAGTTGAAAGATCCCATGGAAAAATAATGAATGATGCAGGAAGCATCAAAAGAAGATGGAAAATAAAAAGAGGAGCAAAAAGAACTAGTCAAGATTCAACCATTTCAAGTGATAGTGTATGAGCGAGAACCCATGCTACTGAAGGAAAGTTCAAGATGTGTTGAAAGCACTAGGCAAAAACAAGTCTCCAGAAATTAATAGAATACCATGACATACTTTAACTAGCTGACAAACACTGGAAGCACTCACTCTTTTATTTCAGGAAATTTGGAAGACAGCTATGTGGCTAACTGACTGGAAAAGTTCCATATTTGTGCCTGTTCCAAAGAATTCTACTACCCCAAAGAATGCACAAAGTATAGAACAACATGAATCATATTGAAGCACTTTTGATGAAGATCAGGGATTGCAGCCTGTAGTGTGGATTATAGCTCAATGTAAAGGAAACCCAAATCCTTGCAACTGGACTGGCAGGTAATAGTGGAGAAAAGATTGAAATTGTGAAGTACTGGGTCTTGCTTGGTCCGCAATCTATGCTCCTAAAAACAGAAAGCAAGAGAGCAAGAGAGCAAATGACATGTTGCATTAGGCATAACTGTCACCCAATATTTCTTTAAAGTATTGAGAAACAAAAACGTTACTTAGAGGATTAAGCTGCACCTACCTCAAGCCATGGTATTTTTAATTGCCTTACGTGCATGTAAAAGCGGGGCATTGCAGAAGGAAAGTCAAAGACAAGTCAATACATTTGAAGTATGGCATTGGTATGAAGAAGAATATTGAAAATACCACCGGCTGCAAAAATAACATACATGTTTTGCAAGAAGTTCAGCCAGAATGTTACTTAGAGACAAGGGTGGCAAGACCCAGTCTCATACTTTGAACATGTTATCAGGAGGAAACAATTTTTATACAAGGGCATCACTATAAAATGGAGGGACGGTATCAAAGAGGAAGACCTTTGAGGACATGCAATGACACAGTTGCTGCAACAATGAGTTAAGCAATAAGAACATTGTAAGGATGGCACATGACCAGTCAGTCTTTTGTCCTGTTGTACCTAGAATCACTTTGAGTTGAAACTTACTTGAGGGCATTTAAAAATAACACGCTTCCCCACCCTAACTCAGGTCATAGTCCTGGTGTAAGAAAAGTTTTCTAGAGTGTGGCTCATATCACTTTTTATCTTCAAAAAAAAAAAAAAAGGAGGAAGGTATTACCCAAAGAGTTGAAGTGGGGCACATCCTTTAGAAAATGTTCTACAGGGAGACACTCCTAGACACAAAGACACATTGATGCCAAGACACATGTAGACTTCCAGAGGACACTGGACACACATAGTCAAAGGAGGCAAAGGCATTTCTTCAGAGTACACAGAGAGAAACTCTCCCTAGAGCCAGTCCCCTGAATTCAGAGTTCTAGCTTCTTAAACTATGAGAAAATAAATGTCTCTTTATCAAAGTAAATAACTTAGAGAGTATGCCTTTTATTGCAGCACTGTATAATAAGAGGCCTATGAATAACAACAGTACAATAAAGACTGTGTTGGATTAGGTAAGCTGGGGTTTCCCGGTGCTTAGTTACTGGTCTGTAGTGAACAACTTCACATGCTTTTCATCACATCACAGTAGGTAAGCTCAAGAAAACCTGTGCTTACTTTGCTTACTGGGAAACTCAGTCTGCATGCAGTGCTGGAAGTTAAGGACTCTGGTGCGGAAGGTACCCCTGTGCCCGCAATGGTGGGTGAAAGCATAACAACAATCAAGAAGATGGTACAGAACTGGTCATATTTTGTTCTGTTGTCTGTGAGGTCATCATGAGTTGAACTCACTTAATAACAAAATATTATGATAACTTTAAACTAAGCTGCTTTTCAGCATTTTCCTCTGAATTATAAAAGCATACCTTTAGATGCCAGTGATTCTGACATGAAGCATTACTGGCACACATGACAAATTATTGAATCTTGACCTTATTTATATAATATATAATTGCAATATATTTAAACATTTTAGCTTCTTGAAATGTGGAGCAATGTGGAATTACAACGGATAAAACATGAAAAATCATATTATTAATGATATTGATCTAGCCATTGACACAGTGTTTGCACTAACCAGCAGAAGATAACTGAGTTGAAGATACTTATGTAAGTTGCTTTGGCAGCTAGCCTTTCAATAAATTGATTTTCCAAATGCGTTATTCCAAGTTAAGCAGCCTTGTCGTACATAAAGTCTAATTCTGCCTATGAATGAGTTATACTTTCATGTTTTCATATTTATGATCTACTAAGTAGCTGAAAAATATAATTAATAATTTTATTTGGAAATTTTAGAGTGTTTTTATATTTATAAAAAGAATAGAGAGATAACACAGAGTGATCTTTTAAGATTACATTAAAGTACTACCTTCCATGACAAGCACTGGTCTTCTGACTATTTTGTTCATGAGCACACCTAGTCCTGAGGGCAATCTCCACAGTGAAATTTTAATTAGAAATTATAAGCCATAATAAGCCTTGAGAACCAACAAAGAGGTCTGCGTTTGCCTGGGTTGTCCAGAGAAACAAAATCAATGGTACTCTTCTATGTAATAAAGAATTTTATATCTTGAAGTAATTTTATGTTCAAAAGGCATCTCAGTCAAGTACAGCTCATGTCCATGGGTCCATTGCTAACTACAACCTTATTCAGACTCACCTGGCTGCAAGTCATTAGCATCCAGAGGTGACGTGGGAAGCAGGGAGACCACAGGCCACAAGGTGCAGAGTTGCATGGATTTGAGGTTGGTGGTAACTTGGCACACTGAGAGTTCATCAGGAAGGAAGTCAACATGGGGCCATCCCTGGAGGCAGACACGGAGTGCCACAGAGGAGGAAGGAGAAGGGTACGAAGAAAGAAGAAAATTTACCAGTGTCTCTCTTATAAAAAGATCAGTAAGACTTGAAAAAAAAGGAATGAAAATTAAAGGTGTTAAAAAAGAAAGCCAGATCCATGATGTGGCCGAATTGATAGGTTGAGCTCCACCCTTACACTTTGACACAGGTTCAAATTGACATAAAATCTAATATCCGAAAAAGTTCACACATTTCTCCTCATTATTGTATGAAAGTGCAGACTCGACTATTGGCGTCATTCATTCGTTGGTGAAATAAGGTGAACTCAGGAAATGTTTATTCAATGTAATAGAACAGGTAGGTCCTGGTTTGACTTGCTACTTAATTGTTTCATGCTCATACCTAAGGTTATCTTTAGCATTTAAACTTCTAAGGACAGAAATCATTCATTATACTTCTCTTAAGTACTTCTTAGGTCAGGGGTGCTCAATATATCGATTGCAATCTACTACTAGTCGATCTCAAATGTGGTGTGGGTAGATCACATGGCATTAAAAAAATAGACGTAAGCCTATCATCAATTCCATCATTTAACTGATATACAGCATGGCCAACCGGGTGCAATCTTAGGTGTCAAACACATGTGCAAACAACTGCTCTAAGTGCAGCAAAACTGACAAGCTAAATTATAGCCAATTTTTAGACCTTGGATTTTTCCTCTTAAACATAAGAAAAGGTTTTAAAATGAGTGTGGGTGCTAGACCAAGTAAGACAACAGAAATGTATCACTTTTATACCCAACGGGAGATTTTGACAGTACAAGCCACCATACAGCTGAAGTCCAGAGCACGTGAACAATTCTGGAACTTACTCACAGAGGGAAGTACTGAAACATGAGAAATGTGCTACCTCCTTGACTGCACTTTTTCAGCTCTACTTATTTACATGAGTCAACCTTTTCTCATATAAAGACCTTTCAGTCCAAGGACCATTACAGATGATCTTCCAGAAGTGTTCTTGAGGCGGGCTGTTAGCAGCTACTGTCTGGACTAGGCATTTCTGGCTCATTCCATTCAGTACAAGTCATCAGAGTCAACTGAGGGAATGACCCAAAATGTACACTGTTAATTGTGCTGTGTTGTGCAATATGGACTCATGTGGTTACGCAAGGTACATAAACATACATCGTATATATAAAGAATGCTCAATGTATTTTTGAATAAACATAATAAAGAAATAAAAATAGATATCTCACATTTTTGTAGTTGGTAGATCATTCTGACTTGATTATTTTATAAGTAGCTCGCATGCTGAAAAAGGGTGAGCACCCCTGCCTTAGATGGATAATGTGGTCTGTACATCACATTGTCTGTCTCTCTCCTTCGCTAGTTTTGAGACTCACCAGGATTAGGAAAAGTAGTAGTCTGTGTCCAAATTGAATTTTAAGTGAATCTTGAGCCGGACACCTGTCCTGGGCCACTGACTGAACAAAATAAAAACCATAATATAGTATATCCCATTAATAATCTTGGCTGTTTACATAGCTGAAAATCATTCTTATAAAAAACTGATAAGCAAATAAGTCTCTCACTTGCATTTTGAGAACTTCTAAATAACAGTTCTCTCCCACCCACCCCTCAATTCCAACTGTGCTCACTATTCATTGAAGGCACCTGGCCCATCTATTTTCTTTCCTTTTTAGAATATCATAATCTTTGGTTGTTATTTTTAACTTTTCTATTCTAAAAATTTTGAAACTTTAATCCTTTTTTAGAGCTAGAGATGATGTGAATCCAACAAATAGAGAAGGGAACACATACACACATTTATTTATGTATTTATTTATTTATGTAGAGAATTAGCTATATTTCAAGAGAAATCTGTCTTGGATGAAATACAACCAGAATGCTTCTTAAGGGCAAAAAGGAGAGACTTCATCTCACTTACTTTGGACACATTATCAAGAGGGACAAGTCCCGAAGAAGGACCTCAGGTTTGGCAAAGGAGGAGGATAGCTAAGAAGTGGAAAGCTCTCAGTGCAATAGACTGACACAGGGTCTGCAATGATGGCCTCCAACAGTGGAAAGATTATGAGCATGGCTCCTGACTGAACAGAGTTTCATTTTGTTGTAAAAAGGTGCTCTATGAGGTAGAACTGCCTCAGGGACACCTAACAATAATAGGCAAAGTCTTTAGACAGGAATTTGTCTCTTCATAGTTAATGAATCTGAAAATATCTATACTATTATGGACTTTCCATTCCCAAATATTTAGAAATGTGTTAGGAAAGTAACCAGAATAAAATGAACATATTGCTTGACATATGGGACAAGAATATCTATCCAAATAGTTAAGGGAAATAGACTAAATTAAACAGACTGGAAAGTGTATTAGTGTCCTTCTATCATGATAAGAAAACAAACACTGCAAATCTAGTAGCTTAAGAAAACATGAGTGAATTATATTTCTTGGCCAAACAGCAAAGCCAACCCTATTGGACAAGAGTTGAGGTGGTTCTAGGACTGCTCTCTGCTACAAATTTTGATGGGAGAATATGCTTCCTATTTGACTCATGGACCCTTTGTTATTTCCCTCCGTTCTCTTGTTTCCACAATCATATTTCCGAAGACAGGAATCGAATCTTCCTGTGGTTAAAATCTTTTTTTTTTGGGGGGGGGCATTATTCAGACTACCAGAAAATGTAATGTAAAACTAAAATTATACAGATTATATGAATATCTACCCAAAAAACACCAACATATAATTAAGAGTTAGGTGGCTAAATAGACTTTATATACTTTTTAAATTCTATTCTTAGACTTCATGATGAAATAGAAAATGTAATCAAAAGACATAAAAGAGAAGGAAAATGTAGATTCAATTCTAGATTGATAAAAACTGAAAATATGACAAGCAACACAAAAAAAACTAAGACACCATCTTTTTGGGGGGCATCACTGCCCTCTGGTGGTGGGAGTAGGAGGGCCAGCCTTGGTGCTGGATTTGAACCTCCAACCCAGTGGGCTGCAGTCCCGCACACAACCACTACGCCACCAGGGTTCAGCCCTAAGACACCATCTGAAGACACAGATAGTAATAACCTAAAAAGAGATTGTGACTACCTTGAAAAGATCACTGGATTATTAAAAGACAACATAAAGAAAGTCAGAATCACTTCTGACTCACAGCAACCCTCTGTATGACAGAAGGAAGCGTCCACTTCTGGGGCATCCTAATGTTTATTCCTTTGCTTGAGTCCCTGTTGCAGCCATGGCATCAGTTGATCTTGTTGAGGGCCTTCCTCTTTTTCACTGCCTCTTCACTTTCCCCAGCATGATGTCCTTCTCCAGACACATCTTAACAATATGACCTTCTCCAGGGACATCTCCTAACAATATGCCTTGACTGTCCTAACAATATGTCCCAAATATGTGAGATGAAGTCTTGCTATCCTTGCCTCAAAGGAGAACTCTGGCTGTGCTTCTTCCAACGGAAACTTAGCTGTTCTTTTGGCAGTACATGCTCATTTCATAGTTCTTTGCTTGCACCACAATTCAATTGCATCCATTTCTCTTCAGTCTTTTTAAGAGATCAGCTTTCACAATCAAAAGAAGCATTCCAAATTACCATGGTTTAGGTCAGGCACACATCAGTCCTGAAAGTCATGTCCTTGTCCTTCAATACTCTGAAGAGGTCTACTTAGCAGACTGACTTAATTCTACCTGTCTTTGTTTTCTTGACTGCTGCTTCCATGAACATTGATTGTGAATCAAAGTGAGATAAAACCCTGGACAGCTTCAACCATTTCTCACTTGTGAGGATACTTGTTTCCTTTACATTGAACTGTAATCTATACTAAAGGCAGCAATCCTTGATCTTTATTAGGAAGGTCTTCAAGTCTTCACATTCAGCAAAGAAAGTTGTGCTATCTTCTTATCTCAGGTTGTTAATAAGTTTTCCTCTAAACCTGAGGCTGGATTATTCAGATAATCCAGCTTCTCTGATTATTTGTTCAGCATACACCTTGAACAAGTATGGAGGGAGGATACAACCTGTGTTAGTCTAGGTTGACTAGAGAGATCCAGAGACACACATATGTATATGAGTGAGTTTTATATCTTGTTAGTATTGTATATGAAGTAACTGCATATTAAGGAAACAGTCTGTCCCAGTCCAGATCAAGTCCATAAGTCTAATAATAGCCCAGATGTTCAAAACCAGTCTATAAACACCTCTTCAGACTCATGCAACACATGCAACAATGCCAAATGCAGGAAGATCACAGGCCAGTGGGTGGAAAGTTTTGTGGCTCCAGTGTCAATGGAAGCATTTCGTCTCAGCACTGGCCTGGGTCTCCATATGGCTTCTCCAGTCTCAGGGCTTTGCCTCCAACAGCATAGCTCCATGTGGTTTGTCAACAGAAATGTTTCGTGGGGAGAGTGTGTATCCTGCCTCCAGGGAGGAAGACAGGAATTCCTGGAATCCTCAGGAGAAGGTTATGCCCACACCAAGGCCTATTAACTGTGACCTGATCGACAGGCTAGTATCTACCCCTTCCCTCAAGTTGACAATAGATGATGCAACTGTCACACAGCCCTTACACAAACCTTTCCTGATTTTCAAACATGCTACTAGTATTCTCTGCTCTGTTCACGAAACTTTATCTGTGTACAGCTTACTTTATCTGCTTACTTTATCTGTGAACAGGTTACTCATGAGTATAATGAAGTGTTTTGGAATTCCCAATGGAGATTGGATTATCTCAAGGCTCTCCATAATTTGTTATGATTTACACAGTTGATAAAATAACTTTCTGGTATTTTCTACATCCATCCAAGCTCTATCTGACATCAGCAACGATACCCTTCGTTCCATGTCCTCTTCCGCATCTGTCCTGAACTTCTAACAACTACTGGTCGATAGACTGCTGCAACAGGTGTTGGATGAACGTTCATAAAATTATACTTGACTCTGATATCAGTGACATTGGTCTACGGTTCTTGCATTCTGTTGACCCCCTTTCTTTGGAATGGCCACAAAGATGGAGCTACTCCAGTCAGTTGGTCAAGTAGCTGTCTTCCACATTTGTTGGCCTAGTACTTCCAGAACTTCATCAACTTATTGACTCATTTCAACTGATATTCCATCAATTCTGGGAATCTTGTTTTTGGCTAATGCTCTCAGTGCAATTGGAACTATATCCTTTTGTACTAGTGGCTCTTGCTTATATTCTACTTCCTGAAATGGTTGGACATTTGTTAGTTCTTTTGAGTCATGTGACTTTGTGTGACTATAATTCTCTTTTGGATGCTTCCTGCATCATTCAACATTTAAATAAAGATCCCATAGGACCATTCAATATGACAACTTGAGCTTTGAATATTTTCTTGAGTTTTTTTGAAAGATATTCTAAGTATGTCCTCCCCCCCAATTATATGTATTTGCATATTTCATCATAATACTTGACTGTCTTCTCAAGTTGACCCACTAAATTTTGAATTCAGTTCTTTGATTTAATCATTTATTTCCAACTCTACCTTACAAATCCAGATGGACTGGAGAAGGTACACTAGTAGAGAGGGGAGCTGGACATATGAGGAAACCAAGATGGATGAGCCCTTTTGGGCCAGTGGTTAGATTGGAACTACCAGATGGGTGGAGAGAAGGTGGGGTAGAAAGATGGAACCAAATGCAAGGATCTACACATAACCTTCTATCTGGAGGACTGGCATCAAAAAAGTGGTTTGAGAGAGACATTGGGCAGTGTAATATATGACAGAACAATAATAATTCATAAAGTATTTAGGGTTGGTGGGGAAGGGGGAGCAGGGGAAGAGGGGAAAGGATGCAAAAGCTGATACCAAGGTTCTCAAGGGAAAAGACATATGTTTAGAGAATGATGACAGCAGTGGACATGTGATGGTGCTTGACACAGTATGTTTATTTATGTATTGTGAAAAATGATGTACAAGCCCCTAATAAAATGATTTTTAATTAAAAAAATGAACCAATTGTGTATGCAATAGGCTTGTCTCCAGAATGTACAGATCTTTGATGTCTCACAATTACTAGGTAATATGTGGTCAATGAAGCAAAGTGAGAACAGGTTCTACCAAGAAATTGTGTTAGAAACAGGTCTTAGACCCAAGTGACAAAGTTGACTACAAGCATTTTTTTATAACCTCATTAAAAATATGGTAGAATTTTAGGGTAGCAGGGTTGATAACAGGTGTTGTAAGTTTCAAATATCAGCTTGCCTTGACCTCAGATGAGGTATCATTCTAGTTATGCTTCTTCCAATATTAAACTTTCAGCAATAAACTATAAATTTTGGCCAGATGATGAAGCAGACAGACATTCTACACAGATCCAAAGGCATAAGAAATCAGATGAAACAGATACAGATGAGAATCCTGGAACCCTGGATTTCTGAGAGAAGGATAGAAAAGTGGATTGACTCATCTTTTCAGGGTGCCAAATAAAAGGCAATTTATGGCAACCATATATTATTTTTATACTCTGCTTTTTAAATGACATATCTCAGTCTAGCTGCATTATTGAAAGGTTTCCCTATCTCCAACTCTCATTGTTTACATAATAATATCTAGTCACATAAGTTTTATATCTGTGGAAGTTAGAATCCATGTATTTTCATCTATAAAAGTATGCATGTATATTTTTCTTTTCTCAACAGTATTTTAAAATCTATACCGATGACTAATGAATAATCAATAGAATTACCATATGTCCCATGGGAATGAAGTATAACTTTTCTCAGTAACATAATAATGTCTCTAAAGTGTACAAGGGACATATGTAAACCATAGATAACTGAATATATTTTGAGCTTGCAGCTAATGGTAGCCCTAATGGGAAAACAAATAGTTCTTATGACTTGGCTATACTCAATATTTTCACTTGTGAAGAGATCTCTGAAGATATGGGTTCTAAAGCTGAGAGCAGTGAAGAAATTAAATGGTGTTCAGCTGTCAAAAAGAATAGCATCTGAGGTCTTAAAGGTTTGTCTAAAGCAAGTAGCCATTTAAGTGGGGCATCTGATAAGTCTACACAGAAGAACATCAGCCTGTGTGATTGAAGGATTATAAATAATAAAATCCAAGGCTGGAGGAGGGAACTGCATTAGAACTTAAATTCTGAGAATCCGGTTTGTAGAAGGCCACGGATGACAGTCAAAGTCCAAAATTCATTTGCAGAGTCCCCACATGGATTAAGCCTCAGGTGAGTCTTCTTAGACCAGGGAAGTGAAAAAAAAGCCTTGCTATTCACCGAAAGAATACATAGGACAGTGGATTAATAGTTAGGCAGATACAGTAAGATTAAAATTTAACACCTATCATTCATTTGAAAGATTAATAGTTAGGCAGATATAGTTAGGTTCAAACTTAACCTAGGTTCAAACTTAGCACCTATCATGCATTCTTCCTTTTGACTCATGTTTTATTTTTTCTAGCTTTTATTATTTTGCTACTTTCTTTTGGGCTGAGGGATTTCTGTGTTTTATTTTATTATTTGTGGTGGGGCTTTTGTTGTTGTAGGTTTTTCATTATATCAAATACAAAATAGCTTATCTATAGAGACAGGACCTAAATTAATAATTTCTCAGGGATATGTCACGGAGGTTGGAGGAAATAGGGAGCAAATACTAATGAGTACAAGAATGAAGGAAAATGTTCTGAAATCTACTGAGGTGCTGATTGTACAGCTCTTTTGAATATGTATAAATAATTGAGTCATATGGTAAGTGAATTATGTAGCAATAAAATTTAAAAATCTTTAAGAAATAATAATTTATTTAACTTGCCATAGCTATACAATGCATAAGAGCAAGCTTCAGAGTCCCTGCTGACCCACTTTGATATTTTTGCAATATTTTTCTTTTTAATCATATTTGTGATTTTCATGAATCATGTTCTTCATGTCATCAACAGTTCATCAGGTCTCTGTCATTAATGTTCAATGTATCCAGTCTGTTCTTGAGATGTTCTGAAAATTCAGTTGGGATATATTCAAGGTGTTCTGCTGACTGTGGTGTACTTGTTTTCATCTGCATCCTGAACTTCCATATGAGTAATTGATTAGCTGTTCTGTAGTCAGCCTTGCTCTGGGTTTAGCTGCTGATAGTGAGTTTCTCCATAGTTTCTTTTCACAGACGTAGTCATTTTGACCTCTATGTGTTCCATCTCGAGAAGTTCATGTGTACAATTACAATTTGCATTGTTCCAAAAAGGAGTTTGCTACAAACAATTTGCTACAAATAGCTCATTAGTCTTGCGATCACTTGCTACATTTATATCACCAAAGCCATATTTTCAACTACTCTTCCTTCCTGCTTATTTCCAAGTTTTACTGTCAAATCACCAATAATTTTTAATGCATTTTGAATGGGTGTTTGATCAATTTCTAACAGAAAATATTGGTAGAATTCTTAACTTTCTTTATCACTAGCTTTTGTAGTTGGTTCATCAATGTGAATAATAGTTGTGCTGATTGGATGTTCTTGAGCTCCATTCATTTGTCTGCAAGTTTATTGTACTGTGATGGCTTGGGCATTGTTATGATGATGGAAGCTTTGTCACTGGCATTTTACCCAAAGTTAAATGGTTTTAGCTGAGTTTCTATATCCAAATCAGTCTATGAAGGAATAGACTGTTCATTTGGAAAAAGAAGCTGCTGAAAACCCTATGCATAGTATTGAAACATACTTTTTAATGGGAGTAAAAATTTAAATTATAAATTTGGGATATGATTTAGAATTTTATTGAAAGTTGAAGATGCATGCAGCACATGGTCTAGTGATGCTATTCATGACATATGGCCTGGAGAAACTTCTGCTTCTATATGCTAACAGACATAAACAAGGATTTTCATAGACATATGGTCATTGAGTAGAATAGTAAAATATCCCAAATGGCAGATGAGTATGGCAATTAAAGTATTTAGTTACAATCATTTTGAAATATTATTCAGTACTCAATAAATTACACAACAAAGGAAAAATATGATGTAAATTATAAAAACATATTACTGAATGGAAAAAGTATCATCTAAAATATACAGGATGATAATATTTTAATAAAACTGCAAAACAAGAAAACTAAACTACATCTTGTCAAGTGTACATGGTTCAAGAAAATTATTTTTTAAAACAATAGAGTAATGACCACAAAGTTCACAGAACTGACTCAGTATAAGTGGACAAAGCAATCAATTTTGGGAAAACCAATAAGTAGGCTAAAGGCTGTAACATTTCTACTAGAATATGCCTTGTCCCCAGCCTATTCATCTTATTCCATATCGATCAGTATAAATGAGAGCCAATTTGACAGCACCTAATAAAACTCAGATTATTTCTTAACTTGGCCCAAGGTTCATGCTTTGTTATTTTTGTATTATTATAATTTAATATTTTCACATATTTTAATGCCATATGCCATTTTGTGGGAAATATGTTTTTGTGTGTGTGGCAAATAGTAATGTATGTTAAAAATGCAAATGATCTAACAGTGTAGCCTCATCTAGCACATAGCTTGTAAGGATTGTGCCTTGCTACACAGGTGAAAGGCACTAACCTATTTGCCATATGAGAACTGTGGACAAGTTTAGAAAAAAAAATTGTGTGATTTGACTAACAATATTGTTTTGGGATACACTTTTCTGACCATTTAAATTAATAAATGGCCATAAATGGCCATAAATGGCATAATAATTAGCAAGTAGGTTTTGAAGGCCAGTTATGTTTAGAATACCTGATTTTTAATTCTTGAATTTTACTATCCTCCAGAAGAATAATTTAATGGTAAGAATTTCTGTGGCTTTTTAAAATTATTTCTATCCATCAATAGATACCTTATTGGCTCTGAAACAGAATTTGTTTCTCTCTCATAGACTTTGGTGTTACTTTCTCTATCCCAAGACTTCTGCCCCAATATCATTACAGTTTTAACATGTGCCTTGGAACAACTTTATACCATGTTTTTCGATATTTATTTTGGCATTCTTTCTTAGATTGATTTTTTTTGGCCTAGGGCACACTTTTCTTTCTATGCGAGGTTGCACAGTTGAACTTTTATTTTCTCTCCTTCTCTAGCTGCTGTTTGGTCCTACTGAGCGGGTTCCAGTTCACAGGGACCCGATGAGAACAGAAGGAAACGCTGCCCCACCCTGTGCCAATCTCACATCTCTTCTTATGTTTGAGCCCATCGATGCAGCTGCTGTGTGCATCCATCTGCTTGAAACTCTGCCTCTTGTTGATGCCCTCTTCCTTTGCCAAGGATGATGTCCTTCCCCAGGCACCTTTCCAAGTCTCTCTTGAAAAAAATTCCAAAGTATGTGGAATGGAGTCTTGCCATCCTTGCTTCTATGGAGCATTCTGGCTGCCTTTTTTCTAGGACAGCTTTATTTCTTCATTTGGCAGTCCATGGTTTCTCACTTGCTTATCAGTTGGTCATACTGTCATGGCTTGTTTGTTGATGTGATGCTGGAAACTATGATACAGGTATTTCAAAGAACAGCAGTGCCACCTAATGTGAACAGATTTCAGCAGAGATTCCATACTAAGAAAAAACTATATGAAAGGAAGAGGCTGCCCACTTATGAAGAATTAGCCATTCAAAATTTATGGTTGTCAACCTGTTGAAGGACTTTTCAGAGTCTGGGCAAATATAATAGCAGTTAGCTACACTTCATTGTTTATGGTGGTCTTAGGTGCCATTAAATTGCCTCTGACACTTAGCAGCCCTTTTCACAACAGAACAAAGCATTGCACAGTCCTGTGTGATCCTCACAATTGTCCCTAGGCCTAAGCTCACTGATGTAGCCACAGTGTCAATCATCTCTGTGAAGATCTTCCTCTTCTTGCCTGTTCCTCTAACTTACTGTCCCTTACTAATTTTAATCTCCTCCACTTTACCAAACATGATGTCCTTCTCCAGAAACTAGTCTCTCCTGATATAATGTTCAAAGTGTGTAACATGAAGTCTTGCCATCTTTGCTTCTGCAGAGCACTCTGGCCTTACTTCTTGCAACAGAGATCAGTTTTCCCTTTAAACAGTCCATGATATTTTCAATATTATTCTCTAGCACCACAATTCAAATACATTGATTCTTTTAGGTCTACCCTGTTCAGTGTCGAATTTCACATGCATGTGAAGCAATAGAGAATATCATGGTTTGGGTCAGGCACTCCTTAGTCCTCAAAGTAAAATCCTTGCTCTTCAGCATAGAAGAGATCTTGTGCAGCAGATTTACCTAAAGTAATACATCTTTTCATCTCTTCACTGCTCTTCTACGAACATTACTTATGGTTCAAGGAAGACAAATCCTTTGATAACTTCAAACTCTTTTTCATTTACCATGATGTTACCAACTGGTCCCCTGGTGAAGGATTTTGGTCTTCCTTAGATTGAGTTAAAACACATACTTAATGCTACCATCTTTGATCTTCATGCGAGAGCACTTTAATTCTTCCTCTCTTTCAGGAAGCAAGGCTGTGTCATCTGCATGTATCAGATTATTAATGTCTTCATCCAATTATGATGTGACATTATTCATATGATACTTTGAATGTATAATATTTTCATATACTAGTTCATATAATTATTTGCTCAGCACAGATATTGAACAAGTATGGCGAGAAGATAAAGTTTGACACACACACATTTCCCAATTTTAAAACATATACCATTCCCTTGTTTTGCTTGCAAAATGACCTTTAGATTCATGTACAAGTTCTGAATGACCGCAATGTAGAGTTCTGGAATTCCTATCATTTTCAAGGTGATCCACAGTTTAGTATGGTCCACACAGTCGAACACCTTTGCGTAGTCAATGAAACAAGTAAACATTTTTCTGGTATTCTCCACTTTGGACCAAGACCCACCTGACATCAACAACAATAGTACTTGTTCTGTGTCCTTTTCTGAAACCAACCTAAATATCTGGTGATGCCCTGTCAATGTACTGTTGAAACCATTGTTGGATAATTTGAAATTGGCACAAATATGGTTCTTTTGCTCTCACTTGACCATGTAGCTGTGTTTCATTTTCGTGCCATGGTCAAGTGAGTGCTTCCCATGTTCATCATTCTGAAACTTTGTTTCTGATTGATGCCTTTGGTGCAATTCGAACATCTTCCTTCAGCAACATTGAATCTTGCTCAGATGCTATCTCCTCAGACGGTGCGCAGCAGAGTTCTTTCCACACAGCAACTCTGCTTAGTCTTTCCTTCTTCTCTTCATATTTTTGGTTTATCATTTAATATTTTGCCTACAGAATCTTCTAAAATAGCAAATCAAGATTTCAGATATGCTAAGTATATTCTTTCCATACTGTACTATGCTTCTTAAATATAAAACTTCATAGCTACTTGGACATTCAAGACTTCTTTCACTTCAGAACATCAACACTTATCTAATGATGTGGGGAAAATGTGGAAGTGGAAGAGTTTGATTCTAACACTTGTCTAGATTACAACATTTGTGCTAATACCTCACATCTATTCGTCCATATAGTCTTGCGGAGATTAATATCAGTGATGTTTTCTAAATCAGTAACTGAGTTTCAGATAAATGAGAGTTCTGCTCAACATCAACTACCAGACCGTTTCAGAAATAGAACTAACATCTAGTTCTTCTGAGTCAGCAGAGTGCTCTCCTCACTATTGTTGACAGTGTGTGTATGTATGTAAGGTCATCCCAGAACTGATGATGACCCTTATGTTTTTAGAAGAGGAACAGGATACCAAGCCCGTATCCCATGAGAAATTGATCTTTGTGCTGTATTCAGACTCTTGATCCAGTAACATACATCTTGCAATTTATCGGAAACTGTCATTTGAGATCCAGCCTTTTGGGACACCTTTCTTCCATTCCTAGCCAGTTATTACCAGATATCTTTCTGTGTCTTCCCTGGTTAGACAACGTGAAGTCTTCCTAGACCCTAACATAGAAATGCTGGCCTTTTTTGGTTCAAAAGGTTGTAGTTTGGTTGTAGGATTACATCTTTACATTTATTTCTCCCTTAGAGTAGATGGGGATGTATAGTTTGTAAGAATTCTCTGGTTGACACAAATGATTAATGTGCTTGTATGCTTATTGAAAGGCTGCACGTCCAAATCCACTGTCAAGTGCTTTAGAAGACAGGCTGGTGATCTACCTCCCCCAAAATAAGCCTCTAGAAACCCTGTGGGTCACAGGTCTTTCTGGACACTTATGGGATTGTCAGTTGCATGTGGTATACTTGTGTGTGGGGGGTGGGGTGGGGGTGGGGGAAATTGATAAATGCTATAGCATTGATAAATGCTACAGCAATTTCCAAAGTCCTTTTGCACTACTTCAGAGTTTCTCATTCATCTACTCTTCCTAATCTGCCTCATTCCCTCTTATTTTCTCAGCTTCATCATTTACAAACTCCTGCCCGGATGGATTTTTAATTCCTGTATGTATTCACACTACAGGTGGGAAAAATGCTCTTTCCATCTGGGACAAACTACAAGCTTATTTCCCTTGGCTTCTCTTATTAATATTTGATGGCATTTGCTTTCAAAGTGACTTTGCGCAGTTGCCCTCGAGTGCTTGTACAAAGGAGGCTTTTTAATGCAAATCTGACTGGATTGAATTTTTTTAATGGCCCAAATGAGACTGCCCTCAAAGTCAAATCAGAGGCATCAAAGCAGCTCTTCATTTATTCATTCATTCATATGTTTATTAATTAATGTATATGGTAATTTATTAAGCAAATATTTGCTAAACACCTCATGGTTATTAGCACTAGTCTAGGTACTTACAGTTTGCTAGAGAAGATGAGATAGCAGGAAAAAATAAAACAGACTCAACATTTAAAAGGATAATTTGGGTACTGATAATATTTCCTTGCAAGAAGGAAGAAGGAAAGTATCTTAGAGCCAGAGACTTGACCTTCCACATGAGTGCATGGAGCATCAGAGGAAAAGTGGACGCTGTCCATACCAGGGAGTTTTCCTGATGTTGTTAGCAGCCTTTGTATCAGCCCCTACTCCAAACAACCACGTGTGTTCCAGAGTAACAGGAACTCGTGAGGGCATTCTTGGCTATAATCTCTATGGGAGCAAATTGGTCGGTCTTGCTTCCGTGGAGCAGTTGGGTGACGATAAACTCCTTAATTCATTTTAGGCTCTTTTGGTAATGAAGGCTATTTGAAAAAGAATACTGATATTATACTGGTCACCACTTCTGTCTAGCAAAACAGTGAGGATCTTCAAAGATTTTGAAGATGTTATTCTCCTGAACAATTTATATAACTCTTTAACAGAACCTTGATGTACTGCTGTAATCATTGAATGCTCTTCAGTAACACTTTATTTACATGTGATCTTAATAATATTGTTAAATAATTTCACTATTTTCGGGGTCGCCTTTCTTAGGAATTTGGTACAAATATGGATCTCTTCTGGTCAGTTGGACAGGTAATAATACCTACCACACTTCTTAGCCTAGACCAGTGGCCGGCAAACTGTGGCTTGTGAACCATAGGTGGCTTTTTCATTGTCAGAGGTTTCAAACAACCAGCCACTCTGCAGGAGAAAATGGGGTGTGAAAAATGCGGGCAAAGCTACCAAATACACTGGCTTGTGTGAGGTGCACTTTAGTCTTTCCAGTGACAACATTGCTTTTTAACACATTAAAGAGGTCTGTGATGCTTCAATTTCGTGTCAACTAGGCACTCCTGGGTTGTGCTCCATCTATCAACTAGGTTACACCCTGAGGAGATCTCTTTGTTGGCATGTTCTTCTGTTTAAGTAGGAGATTGAGCAGACTCAAGTTCACCCGGCCTTTTGCCTTCTACTTGACCTGGATTCTGAATCTGGTTCCTTGATCCATTGTTGTAACATACACCATTACCAGGATCCATCAGTCTAGAGCCGAAGATGGATCCATCTGGTCAATGACAGATTAATATGCCTCTGCATCCACCAACCTGTGCCCATCCGCCATCCTTCCTCTCACTTTGTCATTCTGCTTCCTGTTGATCAGCTTTCACAGCTACACAAGTCAGGAGAAGCCTGACTTGAACCAGACTTGACGTACCTACTTAAACAACTGTGTAAACAGTTTCTTGATACACATTTCTTTCCATTTTCATAGATATACAAGCATCACTGATTTCAAGCCTCTAGAAAACTCATCCTAAATCAGATGCCTTTCCAGCATATTTTTCGAGTGCATTGTGCTATTTCTACCACTTGTCTGCCAGGGTGTCATACTGTGGGGGCTTGTGTGTTGCCGTGATGCTGGAAGGTATGTCGTTGGTATTCAAATGCCAGAAGGGGAACCCAGCATGAATAGGTCTCAGTGGAGCTTCCAGACAAAGAACAAACAGCAAGGGACTTGGGTCCTCAAATTTGAGGAAGAAACAACTAAAAACAATAGTCTTCAAAACATTGCCAAATAGTGAAAGAATTATAGGCCTGGAGCTCATGATTCACAGCACTTATTTTGGAGTATACAATTCAATACATGACAGAGGTGCCTTTCCACTGGCTTATTCGCTCATTTATCCAACATTCCCTTTCCCGATGCTTAATGAACACCTGAGTGTCAGACTAATTCTGAGAAAATGCCTGATTCTAATAGACCCGATTCAGGGCCTACACCTCTGATTGTCAGAGAAACTGAGTATGATGGTAAGCCATACTTCTAGATCCTTCTTCCTTGTTTAGGTGAGAAGAGGGCACCATTACTTATAAGGGTTAGAAAAGGATTCTTGACCAATATAAGAAGAGAGGCATACTATTCCCAGTATTATAAGATGGGAAATGTATAAGATGGACAAAAATTTATATTACCTAATATAATGAGACTCTTGCATAATCAATATACAGAATATAAGGGTCAAGTTAAGTTGATAAAACACAAAGCTGTAAGGGAAAATAATAAAAATAATTTTCTCCATTTTTAATTTTTAAAATTCTTTGAAAAAAATTTTAATTTGATCAAAGTTGCTTACATCCTTGTTTTCATTTTAGCTGGGTTCCTTATGCAATTCCCAATCCTCTCTAAAATGAGATGTCATTAAAGCTTTCTGAGACTGGCTGGATCTAATAATATATAATTTTCTTTGTATAATTAAAAAAGAAAAGTTCCAAGCAAAGTCTTAACATAATTTCCCTCATGTCTAACAAAAGAAAAGTCTACTTTTTCCATCTTAATGCTTCCATAATTGTAAATTTGGATGAATATTCAGCTTCCTAACCTTTCCCAAATAAATTTATCATTTGAAAATTCATGAACCCAGTACAGCATTCCATGTTATTGGAAATATTCTTTCTTATTCTTATATCCATTATTGATTTTCTTGGATTATTAATTTCTATTCTCTTTAAAGGAAGCACATTTCCCCATTCCCCCCTCATTTTCTACAACAGCAGTATATTAACTACCAGTTATAAGCCAAGCATTTTGTAAGTTAAGAAACAAGTTATTATAAAGTTATTATAAATAAGATGGCTGAGCATTTATTGATAGCCCTTCTCTTTCCACTCCTTCTGTAGATGGGAAAACCTTATATGTTACAAATATCAAATACATTAGAGATATGCTAATACTTAGTGCTTACTTTTTTTTTACATTTCCACTGCTAGAAAATATTTACCCCTTTAAAAATAAGCTATATAATTTTGATTACCTCATATTTACCCCCTTTGTTTTGTGATTTCTTCTTCTGAATGCAGAAAGTGCACAGGCCAGTGGGTGGAAAGTCTTGTAGATCTAGTGGCATTGCAAATATCTCTGTACTTGCAGGGGTCTCCACATGACTTCTCTGGCTCCCAGGGCACAGACTATATCTGCATAGGGCCTTGTGTCTCATCAGTAGAGAGTCTTGCAGGGAGTGAGCAGAGAGAGACAGAGAGAGAGACAGAGACTCCTGTCTTCAAGTAGGATACAGGAAGTCCCAGAAATACTTCAGAGAAGGATATTCCCACACAGAGGCCTTGTTGGCTATGACCTGATTGACAACCTAGACTCTACCCCTTCACTCAGAAACCTTTCATACTGAGAACAGA
Source organism: Nesogale talazaci (assembly GCA_004026705.1). Taxonomy (NCBI): domain Eukaryota; kingdom Metazoa; phylum Chordata; class Mammalia; order Afrosoricida; family Tenrecidae; genus Nesogale; species Nesogale talazaci. The sequence goes on along the minus strand of PVJH01009802.1, from coordinate 55,523 downwards.
TTATATAACTATCACACTGGGCAATTTTTTGCTTAGTTTTTCTCTATTATGTACATGGTCACTATGAAAAGCTGCTTTCTTAATATTTCCAGGACATTCTTATACCATGTCTCTTTTTTTTAATCTTCATAGTATTTGGTTTTTATAAAAGTATGCTTTTATAAAAGTATAAAAGCATCATATTCTGATGCCCATTTAAACATCAGATAACAATTCAATTCTTTTTGGATAACTAATGTTTGGGAATCTCCTCCAACTTAAAAATACTTGAAGAATAAACAGCAGAGGCAGATTGTCTCAGAAACCTTTTACTAATGACTGAATATTCTGACCAGTAAAATGGGCTCTGCTTTCCTATTGCTCCTCATGATGGACATGGCAGCAGCAGTGAGAGAGGCCTTTCCATTTATGGAAGATTGTTTCCAAAAGGTGGACGCACAGTCAGTCACAGCATTTGATTTAGAATAGCAGAGCATAAAATGAAGAGTGTATTGAAGATAAATAGTGACCTCTTTACCTAGCTTGACTTTACAGTGACCAGATGACTTTCTTTGATTACTTCAACTGCTTAATGTACACCTCAGGGATTCTGATGCCAATTTTATGTCACACAACATTGGGAAACCTACTCAACTTCTTTGACTCATTCAATAATGAGAATTGGACTGAAGAAACGCTAAGGTACATTATTCAATGTTCCCATGAAGGAATTATACTTAGATTTAGAATCTATCGAATTCCTGAATCATGAAGATGATTGCTGTGCTCAGCTACTAACCAAGACTGAAGGTTGGAATTGGTCCAAAATGCTGCTGGAGAGAGTCCTGGAAATCGAATTCTGAAATCTCAGCCACTGCAAAGCTTTGGAGTACGATGCTACTCTGACACAGAGGTAGTGGGTACAGGCTGGAATCTACTTAATGGCAATTGGTATCGCATACTATTGCATGAAGTTCATGTACATATATTTACTTCTTTAGCAGTTTGAACTGCTGCTCTGCGGGATAAGGCTTTTCTATGTTTCCACAAGGATATTTTCCCCCTCAAAGATTTACATACTCAGAATTACAAAGGGGAAATAATACTCTATTCTCTGGGGTCACTATGAGTGAGAGTCAACTCAGCAATAGATGTTCAAGGAAACCTGATCGCGCTGTGTGTTAGGCATTGCATTGCTAACTGTAAGGGAGGTGGTTCAAATTCCTCAGGCACTTTGTGGGAGAAAGATGACACTATCTGCTCCCATCAAGATTCACACTTTCTGGCTGAGCCCCAGTGGCGTAAGTGGTTGAGTGTGGAATTGCGGCTTTCGAACTTGGCAGTTCAAATCCAGCGGTGGCTCTCAGAAGCAGCACTGTGTAGTGCCCACAACCACCAGAGGCAGTGATGCCACCCCCTCCAAATTTTCTTTAAAAAATTCACATTTTCGAGGAAATACTGAAAACTGAATGAAGGCTGAACATGATAATAGGCAAAAAAGAAGGTAAAATGAGATAGAGGAAAAAATCTAGGAGGCAAAGAGCCCTGAAGAAGTCTAAATACAGGCATGTACATGTGTATATATGTAAATATATATATATATATTTATATATAAGGGTAAGAAAATAAACTGATGTACTTATATGTTAATTATGGGGGTAGCAGACAGACATTGGGTCACTACTCAAGTACCCCTTCAACACTTGGTTCTAATAACCTGGCATTCCATGATGCTCATCTACCTGACACAATCGTTGAAGACAAAATGGGTGCATAAGCAAATGTAGTGAAGAGAGTTGATAGTGCCCAGCTATCAAAAGATGTAGTATCTGAAGGCTTACAGACCTGAAGATAAACAAGCAGCCATCTAGCTGAGAAGCACCAAAATTCATATGAAAGAAGCACACTAGCCTGTGTGAGCATGAAGTACCAGTGGGATTAGGTATCTGGCATCAAAGACCCAGAACAAGAAATCATATCAATATGAATGAGGGGGACTGAGGATTGAAGATCCACAACCATCTTTAGACAATTGGACAGCCCCTTACAGAAGGGTCACAAGGAAGAAACCAATCAGTCAGAGTACTGTACAGCATTGATGAAACACGCAACTGTTCTCTAGTTCTTTAGTGCTTCTTCCTTCTCCCAGTCATGACCTCATCTCTATCTTACAAATCTGGAGATCAGAGCATGTACATGAGTACTAATAAGAGCTGGAAACACAGGAATCCAGGACAGATAAACGCATCAGGGCCAATAATGAGAATAGTGACACCAGGAGGGTAAGGGACAGGGGAGGGTAAAAAGGGAGAACCAATCACAATGATTTACATATCCCCCCCTCCCAGGGAGATGAACAACAGAAAATTGGGTGAAGGGGTCTCCCCTCATTCGGTGTAAGACATGAAAAATAATAATACTTTATAAATTATCAAGGATACATAAGGAAAGGAGTGTGAGGGAGGGAAGGGAAAAATGAGGTGCTGATACCAAGGTCTCAAGTAGAAAGAAAATACTTTGAAAATGATGATCGCAACATTTGCTCAAATATGCTTGACACATGAGCAGATGTATGGATTATTAGCTGTATAAGCCCCAGAAAATTATTTTTTCTAAAGATTCACAATCTCAGAAACACTTCAGTGTTGCAATGACTTGGAACTGATTTCATGTTAGAGAGTTCGATTTGGGTTTGGACAAGTCCTCTACTATGTCTCTGTTGTTCTCTGTACTTCCCACTAGGGATTGACAGTTGTGTTTGCATGATGATAAGAAGGATAGATCATTAGAATAATATTGAAAATTCCCTAAACTCATATTGATGGTTGACTATAACTCATTCCTATTCATGAAGACTAGGTGTGGAGGAATATAGTGTGGACTATTTCATGATTATAACTGCTCTTCTTCTTTTAGGTAGTTTTACTGGCATATACTTCACATGTCATGCCATTTTATCTTTGTATCATAGTAGGTAGAGTTTTACAACCCCCCCCACAAATAATTTCAGAGCATGCGTTTTCCTCATACTCATTGTTGTGAGCTCCCCACTTCCTCTACATCCTCTAATCCATATTCCTAGGCAATTATCAATCCAGTTACTGTTTTTACATATCAACCTACCCTGGATTACACATGCAGAAAATTATACGAAACAGAGAGGAACCAACCAAACAAACAAAACACAATGACTAAACAAAACATATCTCCATTGAAAAGAAGGCAAAAAAAAATAACGTCACATTATGCTTCTTTATCTGTCCTTATCCCCGTACTAAACTTATCCCCTTACTAAACTCTGTCTGCTGAATTCTGTTTACTATTGCCACGTTTACACCTACCAACTGATTTGGGGTTTTTATTTCCAATTTGTGGTGAAGGTAAATTGCTTGGTATGATTCTTCTACCCAGTATGTCATTCCCATCAAATTACTGAGTAGAAGCAAACAAATGGGGTACATGACACTAATACGAGGGGATTGGTTAGTTTTGTCATTTCACTGAGTACAAAATGAGTTATCTCAGAAGCAGGAACAGAGTTTTGCATGGGTCTCAAGAAAGAAGAGCCACATCGGATATCCTTGTGTGAAGCAGCTCTCATAACAGTTATCAGGAGACAGAATAGCAGGTTTCCCAGCCCACAAAACAAGTAGAGCTCAGTGTCTTCTGCCAAGAGCTGACTTACAAAGCAGGGTGCTGCTTGGGCATTTATCAATGCAAAAGTAACTTTGCAATACTTGCCTTCACAGAGCAGAAGTCAAGGGGCCTGTGGAACTGAGGCTGGGGGCCAGAGAAAGATGCAACTGCAGGTATGGCTTAGGATGGACTCTGTGGACAAAGGAACTGTATAATTAATAATTCTGAACCTGATTTGTAACCTGTCAACTTCTCCAACAAGTTCCATAATTGTTGCTATTGAGAGTTCTGTGTGGCCACCATAATGGATCCTAGAACTTTGTAGAGAAAAAGAGAGCCATAGGAGGAGCAGTTGGTTTTGGCATTGTCTGTCTGACCTCTGCCTCAGAGAACAGAGCTTTGGGCTGATGTGGAAAGAATGTACTTGGTCTGTGAGACCAATGATGGAGGTCATGGAGCAGACCCTCTGGAAGTCTTCAAACCCAGTGTCATCAAGTTGATACTGAGTAAAATAATCAGTGTGGTAAGAAAGTATATAAAGGAAGAAGAAAAATATCAGAAATACATTACATTTATTGATCTATTTAATAATGGAAAAACATAGGGATAAAAAGAGGATGGTGTCCATTTCACAAAATAGAGAGCTTTTCTGATCTTGGACAATTTCGGTCCTAAATCTGAAATTGTTTTAGAACTAAAAAATGAAACAGGGTGCTGTATGGTTTCTAGTTCCAATTAGTAGCCTTATGTGTTCAATGGCTTGTAAGTTGACAAATGAGCCAGAACAATATTCTTTTTTCCATCTTGTCTACCTAGAAACTCATTCATCCTTATTTTCCCTGAAAGATAATTGTTTGTTCTGTTTTGTATATTTAATTCATTGATAGGATTTATTGGAATTTAATATGTTTATAAGAAAAATGATGCCACTTAATGTATTTATTCATACACATATGATATAGGACATAAACATATTTAAACACTGAAATATATGTAATCTGTCAGATGTAATTACGTAAATGCATCATTATCTGTGTTACACTGAAATATACATCGTGGTTTCCTGAGAATAAGTTCACAGGTCAGATTTGAAGTGTGCTTTTCTTCTAGCTATATAGCCTGTTGATCTGTTCCACATTCTGTGTAATTGTAACATTCACTACAAAGCTAAAGATACTACCCTTTATATTCCCCCAGATGATGAAATGCATGACTTACTCCCATTAAAAATGCAATTAAGAGACAGATGTTATCCTAAAGTACTCATAACCCAATTGAATGGAATCTTGTTGCTACAAGATGTAAGCGTGTTGGAGACCGACTTGCTTCATATTGAATTAAGCTCACTGTTGCACCCTCATGTCACAACACATTTCCATTTAATATTTTAAATGACTGCTAATCTAAAGAGGTGATGGGGACATTCAAAATTAAAATATAGTACAGATGATAGAAACTACAGCATGACTATACAAACCCTTAGGCACTTGATAAGACAAAAATAACTGCCCTAGATCTATAAATTAAACTCCAGTGTGATCTACCATTCGAGTGGCCTAAAACCTCTGTGTTTCTCTGAAAAGACCATTTGACTTCATGTAACAATTTAATTAGTTATCACTCAAAAGGATCAAGGGTCAAGATTTAACCTTATGTAAGGAATTATTTATTAGGAGATACTTACTGAGTATTGTGCAATTAACTCCAAGAAAAGTGTCTTGGTCAGAATATTTCCAGAAGCTAGAAACGAGTAACTATAATGTTAGGAAGAATTGTAGCTTAACAACCTCTGTATAACTTTTCTCAATGACCCCCTTGTTCCTGTGAGCGTAGAAACCAAAACCAAACACACTGCCATGGAGTCCATTCTTACTCACAGCTTTGAGACTGTATAGCTTTACAGGAGTAGAAAGCGCACTCTGCCCCACGGGACAGCTAGAGGACTGGTACTCCATAAAGCCATCATCTCTTCTGGTAGCTCTGAACACTGTCATAAAACCTGTCTGGACACTGGTGTGTCCTGGGTCAAGAATTGCTCAACCTTGCAACAAAACTCCTTATCTTCCCATCTGACAGAGTGTAAGATTGGTGGCCCACTGTAGCAAAGGAAGTCTGTCAATGGGGCCCTAGGAGCTGCTCATATGAATTTGGTAAAATTGAGAGTCAAAAGAATTAATACGGACAGGAAGATTCAATGAACATGAAATACGAACTAAGTGTTTTCTAAGAATATTTGTCATATTATGTTTGTTTGTGACCAATATAGTGGGAACTGACTAAGAGCTGCCATTTTCAGTAGATAAATTCATCTATCAAAGCAATAATCATAACAGTAGCTATGAACAAACAGCACTCTTATCCTAATGGCCTTGAAAATCAATCAACAATTTTTTAGATGTGCTACAAGCTCCTTGAAAGTCGGATTGTGTTGCTGCTTTCACTGTTCTCTTTTCACATAAATTATTATTATTTTCTAGTTTTCTGTGAACCTTTCCATTAGGCATATATCAGAGAAAATGAAACTTGTTGACATAAAAAGCATTGGAAATGATTGAATAGTGTCTCTTCCTATAGACCATGACTTGATGCAAAACTCAGATTTCTATCTTATCATCGATGATAACCTCTACTACCCAAAAGTATTGATGTTGGTCTATGTGATGTGTATCAAGAAGAAGGTATGGAATATTGATATCTGCATCAAGAAGAAATAACCTCCTTCAAAATTCTTTGGCTTACAATATTAAACATAAGTAACTAATCCCTTTCTTACCCATGACCTTCATGGCTGACTCTCTGGCAGGTAAGCCCATCTAGTTCCTGTCTGTATTTATCTTGCCTAAGCGTCTGTCACCTTCTTCCTCTCTCTCTTCATTGAACATGCATTTCCAAAGTGTTTACTCCTTGTCTGGAACTGCTCAACATTCCAGTAAACAGCAGCAAAGAAGCAAATTTCTACTTATGGAGCTCATATCCCACTGCACAAAGACAGATATCAAACAAGTTTTACTATAGTATATACCTGATACTGATTCCTACCACAGAGAAAGCCAAAAGAGGTCACAGGTAATTTCATATGGGTCAAGTAGGAAAGTCTTTTGATAAGGCCACAGCTGAAAAAATTGTGAAAAAGGTGAGGAGGCAAAGCATTCCAAAAAGGGGTGGAACGATTCTAAAGTATAGCAGCAGAAAGATAAAGTTATTTGAAGCAGCGTGATTGGAATCTTGAAGGAACCTGAAGTAGTGAGGATGGGGAATAATAAACAAAGAGACAGAGACCGTTTGGGGAGGTTGTCAAGTCTTATAGCTCGGATCTCTTATAATGACATAATACCCAGGTTCTTGACCCACAAGACAAATCCACAACCACAAAGCACAATGAGATATCAATAAATGTATGCAAATAAATGTGTTGTTTGAAGTCATTACATTTGAGGGTAAGTTGTTATAAAGTGAAAGATAACTGATAGAGTGACTATGTGGGTAGACTCTTTTTATTGTGAAGTGTTCAAAAGTGTATGCATTCCATCAATTCTCCATTCAATGATTCGTCCACGTTCTGTTTCGTGCCACTCGTTGCACTCCTCACAATGTGATGTCCCATTTCCTTACTGTGCCTTCTCTTTTGATGCCTCCTTTCATACCCTTCTTAATTCTATCTTTGTGTAAATGCTGCCCTTTGGGTCTCAAATGGTCAGATGCAATGAAAAATCTGCAGGGAACCAGGTTCTAAAAGTTCTCTTGTTCACAAATGTTAATACATTTCTCTGAGCCAAGCTCAGACATTTCCATTCCGACTAAAATAAATATTTAGACATAAAAATGCACACCATAGACCTCACAGTGACAGCTTGAAGATTTATAAGAGATGATTAGTTCTCCCTTGGAATTCCCTTGTGGAAAAGGAAAATTTTCTGAGAAGGCAGAGCCATGGCTTCCCTCCTAGCCAGACAATTCGCCGATGCTGGATGCATTTGCAGAGAGCTCCTGGGACTTGCCCCAAGGCCCCTGACTCAAAAGGCCTCACGCCACGCTTCTGGGACCTACTGAAGACTCGATTAGCTTAATTTAGTTGTTGGTTTCACTGCATTATGACCATAGAAACTAAATATTAGCTTCCATCTCCTGGGATGTTTTAAAAATTAAGTCTTCCATTCCTGGAGAAAAGAGGAACTTCTTATTTAATTGCCACCACTTTGGGCTTTGTGTTTAACAGACCATAAAAGACCCATGTGGGCGTGGAGAAGAGAACTAGACATTGAGATAAAAGTTGAGTCTTTCTCTAAGAAACACTGGCCAAGGTTCTAGAGGCGAGAACTGCCCTGAGCTTAAAAGGAGGTGAGAGAGAAAACTGAAAGTGTTACCACAGGAGGCTAAAGAGTATATTGGAGTCTGAAATCTAAAGACACTGGGTTTGCAGATGGCTTCAGTCTGGAGTCAGATCCCTAACTTCATTCTGAGTCTGGACAAAATCCAGATGCATCTTGATTACTTTACAACTTCTGACCACTGAGCTGCCAATATAACCTGAACAAATTATGGGAAACAAGGAGAGGCAATGGGGACGATCAATCCCCCTGATTAGTCCTGGAAAGGCAGTAGAAGCTATTTGCCTTGGGAAGGGTCGACTGGTTAACTAATGCTCTCACAACGAGCTTGGGAGCTGATTGTTGTCATGGTTAGCCACCATCAAGGCACTTCAGAATCCTAGAGACCCAATGTACAGCAGAACACAAGACTGCCTGGTTCTGCGCTATATTCACAAGTGTTCTTACATTTCAGCTGCTGTTTCAATCCTCTCGTCTCGTCTTGTAGGGGCCTTCCTCTTGTTCCCTTTACTAACCATGATTGTCTCTCCTGAGAACACGTCCAAAGTCTGTGAGGCCATCCTTTTCCTGATGGAGCGTACTGGATCTGTTTGTTCTTCAGGCAGATTATGGTACTTTCAGGGCTCTTCAACAACACCATAATTCAAAGCTATCGACTCTTCTGTTTTCCTTATTCAATGTGTAACTTTCACAAGCATTGGGGATGAGCACAAAAACCGGGCTTTAGTTAGGCATGTCTTAGTTTTCAAAGTAACATCTTTGCTTTTCAAGACAGTATAGCTGCCTCAGGCCGCAGACTTACCCAATGGGATCTCTTGACTGGTGCTTCTTTGAACACGGACTGTGAATCCAATTAAGATGAAGTTCTTGGAAATTTTAATGCTTTTCCTATTTGTGATGAAGGTACCTAGTGATCTAGTTGTGAGAATTTGACCTTTTTTACATTGAATTATAACCCTTACTGAAGGCTGCAGGTCTTGATCTTCAGCTTCATGGCCTCCTCTCTTCCAGCCATCAAGGTTGTGTCCTCTATCTGCATATCTGACATCCTTAATAGCTTTCCTCCAAACCTGATGCAGCATTCTTGTTCTTATAATATAACTTCTCTGATTATTTACTCAGCACACAAATTAGATAAGTTTGAAGTGAGTTCACAACATTGATGCACACCTCTTCTGATTTGAACCTACCCAGTACTCCTGTGCGCTCTTATTTGTTACTTTAGAGACAATGGCCTAGGCATTCTCATGAGAACAACGGACCAGAGAAAGAGGGATATTTTCACTTTTGTCTTCTTTCCTATTTGGATCCACTAAGACCCTTCTGGCTGCTGTTACTGTAAAATTGTGTTACAAGTTTTGAAGAGCAATCAGTAGTATTTAATATATTGAAAGAAGGATATATAATAAATAGTTTATTTAATATATGTTGTTTTTATTATTTCATGGCATGTCCCTAGTTTCTCACTTCAATTTTCTCTTTGCTATGTCAAGTGCAACCTCTTTTCTTCACTGCTAGAACGAGGAAGTAACTTTTCCCCAGGAAAAAAAGCCAAGGGGTTGATCTCGATGGGGTCTCTCAGCAGGAAAGAGAACCCAGATGAATATCCTGGCGAAGGGATTTTGGGTGCTTTTAACACTATAGCAAACAGCCTCTGATCTTGCCTGCAGCAGTATGACTCTGCTTTTCTGTCGTTTTCAAGTAATTCCAGCACATCCCTATCACATGCTGACCTGAACACTCCAGGTCCCCTCCCCATAATTCTGTTTCAGAGCAGGATAATAAACTGAAAAGAAGTTATATTATAGAATTTATCATTTTCTGGCCTCTCAATAGGATCGATAAGCATAAACATCCTTAATCTTATTCTTGGGGAGGGCTAAAGGAGCAGATTGGATGCCCATTGATCTGAAAAAGTAGTTGAATAAAATATTGTTACCTTATCCTTCTTTTTGGTACATTTAATATGCGATTTTAATCACTGCACTAGAAATGAGCTTTGTCATTTGAGCACCTGGTAGTTTCCCATTTATACTGGAAGACCAGTTCATGTGCTATCTTTTCTGAGAAGATTTCCTCAAATTTCATGGACAAAATCCTTAAGTTTTCCCTTTGTATGCCAACAGTCATTTTTATTTACTCCTGTTCATGTAACACTGAGAAACCTGTCAATTCAGAGGAAGAAGTTAAGAATGAGAATATTTATTGAAATCTGATGGAATAGGAGTCCTGGTCATGTAGTCCTTGCATATTGTGCTGCTAACCTCAAGGTCAGTAGTTTGAAACTACCAGTTGCTCTGCTAAAGAAACACACATGGTAAAGCGTTAGAACTCAGAAGGAGGAGCAGTTCTACTCTATCTTATGGGACTCATTATGGCATCAACTTGATGGAAGAGAATTTGGTTTTGATTTTTTGATGTATAGTTATTTTATGTTGGATTGCTTGCCACAAGATCAGCAGTTCAAACCCACCAGCTACTGTATAGGAGAAAGATGAGAGTTTCTACTCTTGTTAAAAGTTATGGTTTCAGAAACTCACGGAGACAGTTCTAACCTGTCTTAGTACTGATATGCATTAGAATTAAGTCAATGGAAGCAAGCAAGTGAATGCCTAGGGAAGTACACTTGGTGACACTCTCAGGCAAGCATTGCACTGCTAACCTTCAGGTCAGTATTTCAAATATACGAGTAGCTCCTCACAAGGTATTTGCTATTATTTGTTTCTGTTAAGATTTACAACCTCATCAGCTTTATTTAGAGTTCTATGATTGATAACCAACTCTGTCAGTGGGGCTGGTGTGTTAGTATATAAGGAGAGAAAAAGTGGAGTTGGTTCACCAAAAGATGCCTTCTGCTAATTTCTGGAAATTCAAGGTTTCTCATTCCAAAACCTTGCCTAGAAAGCAACCTTTCTAGAAATCAAGGACCAGAAAATCTATACTAAAAGATATTCAACATAGAAATTTATGAACATCAAAGAAATCACTAATACCATAAGAAACTACTCAAAATATTAAGACAAAAACCATACACATCAATTAATATACTGAATGTATGTTGATTAAATGTATCAAAAAAACAGAGTAGAAAAATGGAAGAGAAAATAGGAGACATCGCTATGCTTCATATAAGAAATACATCTTAGACACATCTTAGAAAGTGAATTTCAAATCAAAACTGAGAAAAAATCTAACAAACAGCAATTGACAAACTACCCACTTAAATGGTGCAGCAAGTTGAAGATACATTGAAAGCATACACTTGGCTTTGCCAGGGAAGTTAGAAGGCAGCTCCTTGGCCAACTGTCTGGAAGAGATCCATATTAGAGCACTTTCTGGGAAAAAAATGACTTAACAGAATGCTCAAATTATCAAGCAATATCATTGATAGTACGTGCAAGTAAAATTTTTCTGAAGATCATCCAATAATGGTTGCAGAAATACATTGGCAGGGATCTGCCCAAAGTATAAATTGAATTCAGAAGAAGACGTGGAACAAGAGATATCATTTCTGATGTCAGATAGGTCGTGACTCAACTCCCAGATACCAAAAAAGATGTTTGCTTGTGTTTCATTGACTATACAAAGACAGTCAACTATGTAGACCATAATAGCTATGGATGATCTTCAAAAGAATGGGAATTCTAGAACACTTCATTGTGCTCATTCAGAACACGTACATAGATCAGGAGACAGCTGTGAGAATAGAACAAGAAAATACTGCATAGGTTAAATTCTGGAAAGATGTGAGTCAGGGTGCATCCCATCTCTATATTTGTTTGCTCTATGTGAAGAACAAAGAATTAGTGAAGCTGGATTTTATAAAGAAGAATGAAGCATCAGGAGTGACCAGACCAAAAATTCACTGCCAGCAAGGCAAGTCTGATTCATAGTGATCCTCTGTGGATTTTTGAGACTGTAACTTTTTATGGAAGCAGACAGCTGTGGTGGTCATGTATTTGATATATCAATTTTATGACTGAGCTGTAGTCCAGCCTGTTAATCTGGAGATGGCCATTGAGTAGCCAATGAGGCCTCCATGTGGGCATGGCTTTCTCCTGAGACTTCTGGGAAATCTCACAATATTTTCCTCCTGGAGATAAGAAGCTATCTCCCCAGTTGTTGGAAGTTAGCCTCAGAAATGATGAATTACGGACAAGACAAGATGGCAACACCTGAGTTACTGGAGAAGCCACACAGCCTTACCCTGATGGAACCAGACCTGTGAAGCTGCAGAAGCCACATGGAGACCCCTTCCATGCTGAGTTGCTTCTACCATCACTGGATGCTGTTAATGGACCCTGAGCCCTAGAAGCGAGGAGCCATGGGGAGACTCCTGCCAGTGTCGGGACTCTGCATCCTCTGGCCTGTGTCCTTGTGAGCTGGAAGGAGACTTTATAGCCTGATATCGGGCATATGGGCTAATATCAGACTTATGACTTTGAACTGGACTGGGCTGGTATGCTTTCCTCAATGTCCATTCCTCTTGTATATAAATCTTTTCCTTATATCCATATGCATGTCTATGAATTTGTTTCTCTAGTCTACCCAGACTAACACAATAGCCTAGTCTTTCCCCTGCAGATTTGCTGGTGGTTTCAAACTGCAGCTCATGTGGATCCCAGCCCAACATGTAAACACTATACTGCCAGGACAACTGCATAAGGATCAAAGGGAGGCTTATTAACCAGTCGAGGTATTCAGATGACACAATTTTGCTTGCTGAAAGTGAGAAGGAATTAAGACACTTGCTGATGAAGATTCGGTATTGTAGCCTTCAGTATTGATCACAACTCAATGTAAAGAAGACCAAAATCTTCACAATTGGGTCCAGAGAAAACATCATGATAAACAGGGAAGATCTTGAAGTTGTCAAGGATTTTGTCCTACTTGTATTATAGTCAATACTCATAGAAGCAGCAATGAAGAGATCAAAAGACAGATCTCATTAGGTAAATAGATAACAAGAACTTATTGGATTGCTGAACAACATGGATGTTAGTTAGAGGGCGAAGGTATGGCTGACCCTACCCATGATATTCTCTATTACATTGTTTTAGCCCGGGTTGACTAGAAAAACAAATCTCATGACACTCATATACATGTAAGAGAGAACTTTCTATCAGGAACTAATTATACATCAAGCAAAAATTCCAGACCAGTCCATCTCAAGTTTTAAAGTATCCTAATAGTCCATAAGTCCCTCTTCAGACCCATGCACTGACATGCAATGATACAAAATACAAGAAGATCACAGGCTAGTGAGCAAAAATTCTTGTGGATCCAATGATGGTGGATGCCTCTCCAGGATTCCTGCAAATCTCCATACAGTGTCAAAAGGAAGGTGAAGGCAGAGAGAGATTGGACCAGCATTCAGTGAGCCACTTATCTAGTTCCCATCTCCAAAGGAGGTCATTAGCTATAACTGGAGTTTTCAGGGTAAACTCTACTCATATCTTCTTATGGGTGCTATGCTAGTCTGTGTAGACCAGAGAAACAAATTCATAAACACATGTATGTGAATAAGAAAGAGGTTTATATACAAGAGCAATTGAACATTGAGAAAACATCCCAGCCCACTCCAGTCCAAGGTAATAAATCTGATATTAGATGATATATCTGATACCAATCCATAAGTTCTTTTCACACCCATGAAGCACATACAATGATACCAGTAAAATAACCAGCAAGTGGATGCAGAGTCTTATGTATCCAGTGGTGGTAGAAGTACCTCAGGACTGGCAGGAGTCTCCCTGTGACTTCTTCAGTTTCCAGAGCTCTGAGTCTACTAGCAAGCTGCCATGGGTCTTGTCAACTTCAATATCTCCCAGGGAATGAGCAGAGTGATAGTGTCTCCTACCTCCAAGAAGGAATTCCCATGTTTCCCAGAATTCTCTGGGGAAGTCCATGCCCATAAAGAGGTTTTATTGACTATCTCCAAATTGACAGGTTACCACCCCTACACCCTTAATACTCAAAGTGACACCAGATTAGGTGACTTCCACAGACCACCTCTTGTCAATTTGACACTTTCACATAACTCTGTAACCATATGTAATTTTCAAACAAACAATTATAAAATCATATCTGTACCTAACAGGGTAAAGCTACAATGCATATAATTCAGCATGTGCCACCCTCATTTAAACATAACATTCTATAAGTGAACAAAGCAAAAAAAATCCTATGCCTAACAATCACAGTTAGGTAATACCCATTTCTTAAACCTATAATCCTATGAATATATATCCCCCAGCCTATGAGAGTTCATAAGCTAATCACTTCATGCCTTCATTCTCCCATTTTGGATATTCAGTTTCTATATTTCCCACTTACTTCAACCCAGTGTCTGATGAAACAATAGTATTTTTTGTTATGAAGTATCTTCATTGGAATCTTGTGAAGCCCACATTCAAATCAGGACAGGCCATCCTTAACGTCTGCAGCAATATGCACAAGTCCACCGGCTCAAATAACTTCTCTTCATCTGGTCGGGTTCTGGTCAACTCAGTGTGAGCTATCTCACTTAGCCGCACCTGGGTATCCATTGGTCACCTTCCCTTTAGACCCTGGCTCCACCACAAATTCTCAACAAGTCTAGCCCTCTCATGCTAGGTCATGAACTTCAGACCTGTCAACCCACTCTTGTCTTTTCCTTTAGTTTCTTATAAACCAGGTTCACATGTGTCAGAGGCCAGACACAAGCTATCTCTTTACTGCTGCATTCTCCCACTTCCACTCCAAAAGTAGATCCAGGTGGTCACCTAGCAAGCATTTCAGCCTACCACAGGCTTCCTTTAACACTCAGTCCTACAGAGGAGTTTTCTTCATGGTTCCAGATTCCAGCTTCTGGCACAAACCACTGCTTCAAAGTTCCCAACTTCAAAGAGTTCCTTTTTTCCTTCAATCTGTCAATCTTGTTCTTATTTAGATCATTAGAATGCAAATATCCTGAGTTCTTCAAAACATCAGGTGGGGCTAATCTCTTCAGAGACTTCTTTCTAGGCCTGGTCTAAACCCATCTAAAGATCAAAATAATGTATTGAAGCAAGTGGGTTTATAAGCTCTATTTTCATACTTCCCCAAAGCATTTCTTTCAATCATTATATCAATAATAATAAACAAATAAATCAGTATAAACAAACTAGAATCAGATACTAAATTCAATTCTTAAAACAGTCAAATTAAACTCTTATTTACCTTATCCAACTCCTTACCTAAACTATTGTTTTTGCACTAAATATTGGATTAGGTCTCTGAATGCATCAAACCAAATTCATGCTGTGTGTGTGTATGTGTGTGTGAGTGTGTATGTGTGTCATCACTGCCCTGGTGGGAGTAGGAAGCCCAGCCTTGCTCCCAGAGAGCTGCTGCTGCATTTGAACCACCAACCTTTTGGGCTGCAGTCCCACACACAACCATGAGGCCACCAGAGTTCAGCCTGAGCTTCATGCTCTCTGTCAGCCATTTTGCTCTTCTATCAGCCATTTTCCTTTAGCAGCATGGTATCTGAGAAATTCACATGACAATTTCTGCCTCTGAGCTCAAAATATACATTAACAGCATTCATTTTTGTCATTTCAAACAGAAATTACCAAAGACAACATTCAAACAAAATAATCAAAACTTTAACTCCCCATATTGTTTCTAGAAAACAACTCAGTAAATTGCAAGGGTATATCTGACTTTTGGATAGCTAAAGAAGAAATACCACGATGAGACAAAAGTCAAGCAAACATCTACTCTCCATCTTTATGATTTGTTTCTCCAGTACCACACTGTTGGTATCACAATATGTTGTTAGTCTGGTTAAACTAGAGAAACAAATTCACAAGCACTCATGTGTGCATAAAAAGAGGTTTATATAAAAGAGCCATTGAACATTGAGAAAACATCCCAACCCAGGTCAGTTCAAGGTCATAAATGATATTAGCTCATATGTCCAATCCCAGTCTATAAATCCTCTTCTGATTGACAGAGCACATGCAACGACACCAGGATAATCATAGACAAGGGGATGCAGAGTCTTGTGTATCCAGTGGAGGTAGAAATATCTCAGTGCTAGTCACCATGAGTGACTCCTTCAGTTTTCAGGGCTCAGGGTCTGTCAGCATACTGTCACATGTCTTGTCAGCTGCAACACCTCTCAGGAAGTGAGCCAAGAGATAGTATCTCCTACCTCCAAGAAGGAATTCCCACATTTTCCAGAATTCTCAGGAGAAGACCATGCCCATAAAGAGATTTCATTGGCTATCTCCAGATTGACAGACTAGACCCCACCCCTACACTCTTAATCCTCAAATTGACACCAGATTAAGTGACTGCCACGGGTGCCATGTTGGCATGAAAAAAAATCCTTCATTGACAAATACATCATATGATGACCATAGAAGAATAGATGTATTTCAATTGTTCTGCTGGCAAAGAATATTGACGCACCACAGACTGCTAAAAGAACAAACCACTCCATATTGGAAAAAGTAAGGCCAAAGTGCTTCTGTGAGTCAAAGATACTAAATTTTCCATCATATGTACTTTGGACATATTGTCAAGGCAAAGTATTCACTGCTCCCCAAAGGAAATAACAAATATAAAGGGGAAATCTGTTACCAGAATGCTTACGAAAAAAAGTTTTTTAAGCTCCAGGCACCTTGGCAAAGGAATTGTTCTAGTTACATAGCACTGGGACAGGCCTTCAGAGGAGAAAATGAATAAGGGAAGCCCCTGACTTTGCCTGCCATTATGCACTGATCAACACATGTTCTCTGCTTATGTTCTCTGCTGTTTGAACAAAGAATCTTTACAGAATATTTCATCTAACTTATTTTGCTGCAATGCTGACTTCCTTTATAGAGAGAGGCCGACCACTCTCAATTCTGGAGCATTGAAAATCTCCATTTTTCATTCCTTCCCTTATGACCAAGTTTGATGAAAGCCTGCCACAAGCTATCTAAGGAAATCTACTGTGGCAGGCTTTTCCGATTTACTCAGATGAAGAAATGATGTGACAAAATGGCAGAAACAGAGAGCAAACATTGATCAGAACAGTACTTTTTTAATACAACAAATATCATTTGCTTCCTTTGCTTATACCGAGATCAGGAAATCATTCTTCAGAAAAATGATCAGTGTCCTGGGAACATTTAGAGACTTTTCTTCCTGCCCTTCCAGCAGCATTTGGCAGCTCTTTTGACCCCCAGTGACCCGAGGAAGTATGAACTAAACAGTGAAGTTCAGAAAGGTCATTTTAAGCAAAGGCCCAGACAGTGAAAATAAATAAAACAGATTAGAAACAAAACCCAACAAAAGTCATAGATACAGCCCGACCATCTCTTTTTAATTCTAAGCAAATATATCTTATTCCCTCAAACTGTCTACCAACCATCAAATTGTTATCTCCTTATGGAGAACTCACATGTCTCCTTATATATTTTCAGAATGAATTCTTCTTTTGCCTCTCCCAATCTGCTTTGACTTTGGTTTGTCTCAGTAAATTGTAATTCGTGTCATTACCAAAGCCTGACTCCCTGAATCTTCAGTTTCTATCCAGTCCTTTTGGCCTCTATAGTAAGCACCCCTTTTCTCATACATTGTTTTTGGTGATATGTCATCAAGTCTGTTCCAATCCATATCAACTCTCTGCATGACAGAATGAAACATTGCCTGGTCTTGAGCCAACCTCACAATTGCTGCTATGCCTGAGCCCACTGTTACAGCCACTGGGTCGATCCCTCTCCTTAGGGGACTTACTCTTTTTGTTTGTTTGTTTGGGGAGGAATCACTTCCCTCTGGTGAGTGAATTGCTCCTGGAAAGCTGCTACTGGATTTGAACCACCAACCCAGTGGGCCGCAGTCCCACACACCACCACTATGCCACTGGGGCTCAGCCAAGGGATTTACTCTTCTTCATATTTACCAAACATGGTGTCCTTCTCCAGGGAATGAATGGTCGCTCCGGACCCCATGTCCAAAGTGTGTAAGACAAAGCCTTGACATCCTTCCCTCTAAAGTATACTCTGAGTGTAGTTCTTTCAAGGAAGATCAGGTTGACATTTTAGAACTCCAGAGTATTTTCAGTATTCCTCACCAGCACCCATTGCATCCACATAAATAGTAAGCCACTTTCCATTCCCGTTCAGGCATTTTCACATCCCTATAGCAATCGTATGACCATGTTGTCTAGGTATTGGGATGCTAACTGCAAAGTTGTCTGTTCAAACCCACTGTGAGGGCAAAAAATGAGACTCTGTGCTTCTATAAAGATTTAACATTCCAGGAGTCCAATATAATGAATCTTACAGAGTCCTTGGGAGTGATGGCAATGGGTATCTGTATATACCTGCAATTGTCAATACTTCTGGCTATATTTCTATCCACTCATCTCTGAAATGATATAACTCCTTTTCACAACTAAAACTTCTTCCTCCAACCTTACAATCTTACAGTCAATTTTCAAAGTGAAACAGGAGCATTATATCCAGAGTCATTTCCGCCATGGCTCTCTTAAAACCAGAAGAAGGGCAAAACTAGTCAATTCTCTATTTTAGTATTTCACATACCCTATTTTCATGGTCCCAAACAATCCTTTGATAGGAACTTAACAAACCTGGAAGGACTATATTCAATAAATTTCTAAGCAGAGAGATAGTTTGTTCATGTCCCCCCTTTGATTCAAGCACTTTTTATTAATTCTCCACTACCCTATTCTTTAAATGGTCTTTACATTTTACACTAATTTGAGCCCTTTATCCTTGTACACATTTATTAAATCTTTAATTTTTACATAAATACAAAGAAACCCCCATGGTTTCGCCTCAAGATTAGCAGTTCAAAACCATGAGTTGCTCTGTTGGAGAAGACGTGCTTTCTATCCCACCAAGAGAGGATGTTGTTAACAGGTGCTGTCATTTGGTTCCCAATCATAGCTACCCTAAGTATAAGACAACAAAATACCACCTGGTTCTCAGCCCATTCTTTCAATAGTTCCTGTGTTTGAGCTCATTGTTATAGCTGCTGTGTCAATCCATCTCTTTGAGGGGCATCTTCCTTTTGATGGCTCTCCCCTTTACCAGCCATGCTGTACTTATCCAGGAACTAGTCTCTCTTCCACACATGTTAAAAGTGAGACTGGAGCTTGGCATCCTTGCCTCTAAGGAACAGTTTGGTTGTACTTCTGCGACAGCTCTCATTGTTTTTTGGGATGACCCTGATACCCTCAATATTTTTCACTAACAGCATAGTACAAATGCATCATTTTTTCTTCCATCTATCTTATTCATTGTCCAACTGTTACAGGAATACGTGGTGGCTGAGAAAAGCATGGTTTAGGTCAGGTACACCTGAATCCTCAAAGTATCATCATCCCTTTACATTACTTAAAATAAATGTTGTGCAGCATACGTACACACTGGAATGCATTATTTGATATCTCGATGACTATTTTCATGAGCATTTATTGTAGAGCAAAGTAACATTTAACAATCCTTGACAATTTCAAGTTTTCT
Source organism: Nesogale talazaci (assembly GCA_004026705.1). Lineage (NCBI taxonomy): Eukaryota > Metazoa > Chordata > Mammalia > Afrosoricida > Tenrecidae > Nesogale > Nesogale talazaci. Next base: position 36,076 of record PVJH01009802.1, on the reverse strand, counting down.
CCATTTATTATGTTGAAAATTGGTCCAGATGTGAGAATTTATTTTTTTTTATGGAGCTGTAATCCACACTTAAGGATGCAAGCGTACCAGTTTCTCCTCACTTTCATTGAGCAAACTTGTGTCATTTGGATGCCACACATTGTTAACAAGCTTTCCTCCAATCTAATGCCACACTCCTCTTCAAATAATCCCACTTCTCTGATAATTTGGTGCACATCCAAATTTAATAAGTATGATGAGAGGACATTACCATGTGCACACCTTTTCTGATTTTAAACCATGTACTATTCTCTTGTTCTGTTTACATAACTTGCTCTTGATTCATGTACAATGAAATGTGAGGGAGTTCTCATTCTTCTCAATGCTATCCATAGTTTGTTATGATCCACACAGTCAAATTCCTTTGCGTAATCAACGAAACACAAGAAAGAATATTTCTGGTAGTCATTGTTTTCAGCCATGAGCCATCTGACAGCAGCAATGATATCCCTAAAAGGACACACCATCAAGAAGGCAACATCAGCCCAATATCTGATTGACAGGTTGGACTCCACCGCTATCTCCATGTAGATTCCATGAACTTGGCATTAACTCTAAGCGCCACAGCCATTATGAATCAGAAGTGACTACATGATAATGCTTTCATGATATATAAATATAATTCATTTCCTATTCTGAAATAAGAAGTAACCTTTCAATGTTTTCTCTATAAAACAATTCTCCCCCTATTTGACCTTGGTAGCCCATGTCTGTCAGTAATATTTTTTGTTACTGGATGAGTGAACATTTCCAACAAAGCTCCCTAAAACTCGAATACTAGAATACTCATGCGATTTATGATAATTTTAGTCTAATTGCTCATTCCACTACTAAACCACAGACTTTAAAAAAGCAGACTCCAAATCTATTTGGTTCATTATCCCATCTCTAGATTACCTTTATATCGACTTTGTTTCAGTGACACAGAATAAGTATTAAATATAATGTATATATTTTATCTATGTTCCAGGGACAATGTCATGTGTTTACCTATATCAACTATCTAATTTAAGGTTTATATTTACTCTCTGGGGTATGCATTGCTGTGCTTTTTATAGAAGAAAGCAGAGAACCAGGCAAGGAGGGAATTTGCATAAGGTCAGACCATGGGAAGAATATGAGGGTGGAATGAGGCACCCTGGTGGTGAGATGCTTACACACTGTCTGTTCAAGGGAAGCTGTGTGAATGGGCTTTCTTTGCCTGTAAAAGGTTACAGTGCTTGCATGTGTTTCATGAGTCTGAAGAGGACTTTATTGATTGGTAACAGACATATGGGCTAATATCGACTTATGACCATGGACTGGAGTGGAGTGGGATATTTTCTTGATGTATAATTGCTCTCTATATAAAACTCTCTCTTACAAAGAAAAAAAAAGGTTACAGTCTGTAAAATGCACAGGTTTTCCTGTCCTAGAGGATCGACATAAATCGTCATCAACTCAGTGATGTTGAACTTTTATTTTTTTCTGGAGCTGGAATAGTAATTCAGGCTTTGAGTTTTCTTCCTAAGGTTATACAATGAGAGAAGAAAGTTACTTATAGGGGTTGTTGGGAATACCTGAGAGGCTGATAAAAAGAAAATAAAAGGTTCAGTGTGATGGACCAATGGAAAATTAACAAGATGGGAGTAGGGAGTAAGATGGGGAAGAGACTCTCATCTTAGCTTGCTGGCTGCCCAGAATCAGAGAGTAAACTGGGTAGAGAAGGATTTACTAAAGACCCAAGTATATAGTCACCACTCCCTTGCCCAGCCCCCCCTGATTTATCCCAGTGAGATCAGCTATTTAAGAAACAATGGAGATGAGGAGACCATGTACTTAAGCTCTGTTTGATTTATGTGAAGTTTCTAAAAGATTAATTACTTGCTCTATATTTCCTTGATTTTACAATTGCATGTCTTTGTTGGACTAGTTGGGTAAAACCTATTTAACTTAATTTCCTATTGTTCTTTCATCCACAAGTCCAAATGTTCCCTCAGAGATATTACTAAAAGAAATTGTTTATGTTAGAACATTTTATTTACAAGCATACTGTGTAAGCCTGTGTGAGACTTTATTCACACAATGCTTCTTTTGTATCGAAATATTGATAATTACCAGTATGATACTTTGTGTTTGGCAAATATAACCTAGAATTTACTGCTTCAATTCTTTGTCACATAGAAGACAGGTGGGAGGGCTTTAAACTACACATTTTCTTACTTTTAGTGCTTCACATCTTATTATTTACATAATTTTGAGTTCTGTTTTATGTTGTTCGTAAATTCTCAGAAATTTAATAGACAGACAATGATTAGAAAGATAAATGTTCTCAGCATTAAAACTGTGTCTTTCAGTGACTTGACTCGTTGACAATGGAGAACAGAGCAGACTGAACGAAGACTTTAGAATAAATCATCATTAACCATACATGACATGTTCTACACCAGCTACGTTCTGACGCACAATTAGTCACCTAATTAGGTTGAAAAATCATTTAAATAGATGACTCCAATCACTGGACCACCCACTTATTTCCATTACTCCCATTTAAGCACTCAATACAATTTAGGACTCATATTACAGAGCTCTGTGGACCAAACTGTGCATGCTAGATGGAGAGACGAGTGACTTATTTGGGTGACAAATGAACCAGCACCAGTTGAAACTCATGTTTCCCAATGAGTTCTGTGTGTTTCCGGACAAGGAGTCAATGGGGAAATTTCTTTTTATTAGAAATTCATAGATGTTTGACTCCTAGAGTAGAACAAGGTAAACCCTATTGCTTAATATGATGATACAATTAAGAATCCTCCAATAATAATTGAGAAAAACAGCTCGAGGAGAAACGTGTTTACTTTTTCTGATTTCTGAGGGCCGATATAATAAGTTAACTAAGAGCCCTGGTAGTCTAGTGGTTACATGTTGGACTGTCAATTCAAAACCACCAGCAACTAGAGGGGAGAAAAACTGGACTTTCTACTCCTGTAAGCAGCTACAGTCTTGAGTCTGCACAGGGGCTCAGTATGGGTCAGCATTGACTTCATGGCAGTAAGATTGTTTTGTTTGATTTTAATGGCGGTACTACTGAGGCAGACATCTTTTTTAAATTGGCACTCTTAAAATTAGGTATATCTTATAATGAGTGTGAAACCATATTTACTTTTGGGCATTTTATGTTTTAGTTGTACACAAAATAGTGTCTTGGTCCATGCACAGGCAAATTTAAAAGGATTTCTCAAAGTAGCTTGCATAGCTGAAGAAGCTAATTTATTTGACACCATGTCCATTCTTTCACTTCTCCATGTTAAGACATAATATTGAATTCTTTTTGTATGTCAGACATTGTTTTTGGAGTTAGGTAAGTGAAGCAAGACACTGATAATTCTCCCTCTTAGCCTATAGTAGACCAAGGGAGATGAATATATCAAATATAATATAGTGAAAAATAGTGATAGTATACTAGAGAATATATTAAAGATACAGTGTGGGATTGTATGAATTCAGCATCTTTTGTCGAATTAGGTTTTTTTTTACATTCATGTATAGGAAATGTAATTTCCATTGTTTTCCTCATGCTTTAGTTACTTAGTGCTGCCAAAACTCAAATAATGCACATGAGTAACTTTATAACAACAGAACTACCACAAGCCCCTGCCCCTATCTCCCCCAAGGCACATAGTTCTGGAGTCTAAAAGTTCAAACCAGTGTGTGAGAAATGTTGATTACTTTCTTCTTCATAGTGCAAGTTATTGCTTGATTGTTCGGCATTCCATGTCTTATAAATGATCCTAACATCTCATGTCTTCCCAAAGTTGTGTGTATTGCTCTGTTTATTTTGGGGCAATTTATAACTTCGGTGGTGATCAGGTTTAAGATTCACCCTGCACTGGTATTACCTTAACCAATTGGTTGATTATATGGTGCTATGAAAGTGAGTACTCAGTTTCATCACACAAGAAGCTACTTTATATCAGCAACTTGACTAGTGTTTGGCAAAATAATCGGGAAACATAGCTTCAAATCAGGAGATTGATACATAAATCAATCTCCACATTTCATTCAACTTGAGAGTTCTTAGATGGGTATATTTGGAGCCTGCAGCTAGGACTTTTATGACTTGAAAGTGATTCTGGCATGTTAGTGCTTAAGGATCATTGGAAAGACTTATTAACAATGTAGAATCTCTATGATTCCCTCCTGGAAGGAACTCATACAGTTACAATAGTTAATGCTTTACTTTGAGATACAGCATATGATCAGAGACAGATGGAAGAAGTCCCAGCTGCACTGACGGCATTGATGAAAAACAAGGTTTCAGGAATTCAATACTGAGAGTTTTCCAAAAAATGGAGGCACCATTGGAAGAACTCACTTGTCTATACTGGCAAATTTGGAAGACAGCTACCTGCCCATGGAAGAAAACTATATTTGTGCATATTCCAAGTAGAGGTAATCCAACAGAATGAAAAATTATTGAACAATACATTAATATCACATGCGAGTAAATAGAGAATTTTCAGGAATTCAAGCTGAATTAAAAAGAGAATATGGAACAAAGGACCTCTCTTGTTGACATCAGATGGATCTTCGCTTTAATCAGAATGCCAACCAGAAAATTACTTACCTGTACAAGTATTTGGTTTACCTGTACAATGCAAAAACATCCAACTGTGTGGGTCACAACACATAATGGATAACATTGAGAAAAACAGGACTTCCAGGACACATGATTGTGCTTGTGTAGAACCTGCAAATAGAACAGAAGATAGCTGTTCTAACAAAATAGGGATGTTACATGGTTTCTAATTAGCAATGGTATGTGTATGCATTGTGTACTTTGACCATAGTTACTAAATTTGTAAGCTGAAAAAATATTCTGAGAAGCAGAATCTATAGCACTAGTAATGGAGAAGGTTTGTTAACCATATGTGAGATGCAGACACCACAACTTGCTTGTTGAAAGGGGGAGGACATGAAACACTTAACTGATAGGGATCAAAGAATGTGGTCTTCTGGGTGAATTACAACTCAATATAAAGTGAAAAATATCCCTTTCATCATGTTTTTCTGACTCAGCATAAGCCTATAGGACAGAGTGGAGCTGCCCTTTACATTTTTGAGGTTATAAATCTTAAAGAAAGATGGAAACCTCATCTTTCCCCACAGGAAACTCCTTTTCCTTCATTTCAAACTGCTGACCTTAGGTTTGGCAGCCTGAATGGTAACCCATTATACCATCTGGTTTCTTGCTTAACATAAGGAAAACAAACATTTTTCTAATTGAACTATTAAATAACAGCATGATAAATGGACAAAATATTGACCCTATCAAAGATTTAATTTTATTTAGATTCACAATCAATGCCCACAGAAACAACAGTCAGTAAACTGAAAGAGGCCATGCCTTGGCTAAATCTGCAGCAGAAGACCTCTTGAATGTGTTCGAAAGGATATGTGTCCGATTGAGGAATAAAGGTGCCTGACCTAATCCATGTTGCTTTCATTTGTTCTGTATGCATGATCAAAGATGGACGATAAAAAAGAAGGTGCAAACAGAATCGATGCCTTCAAATCGTGGTGTTGGCCAAACATATTACGGCCACTGTGAGAAGGAACAAATCTCTCTAGGAAGAAGTAAAATGAGAATATTTCTTCTTGTATAGAACGGCAAGACTTCATCTCATCTCCTTTGAAAGAACCAGTTCTTTGAGAAGTTGTTCATGCAAGATAAAATCGGAGATCCACAAAAATGAGAAAACTCTCAATAAAAAACTGAGACAATGGCTGTAACGATGGGGTCAAACAGTGAGGAGGTTGTGGAGATGGTACAGAACTGGACATGCTTTGTTCTGTTGCCCATTAGGTGACCATGCATCAGAATGAACTGGAGAGTATTTAAAAATGATGACCTTCTTCTTCACCCCAGGTGATTTTGATCTTGAACATGGTTGTTAGCAGACACTTAAGGAAATATTCAACTGGGTGTTGGCTGCTAACACTAGTATCAGTTAAAATGATGTGAAATAATATAATACTCAATTTCTTGTTGTCTTTTTAAAATGTCCAAAATATGACAGGTTTTAATGAGCTGTCTGAATGATAGAATTATGTAAAGATGGAAGCCAGTGTGAAACAGAATTTCCAAATGAGAACATTTAGAATGCAACAAAATAATTATATATACAAATAAAAATACTATATAGTTATATAACATGATAAATAGAATATAAATAATAAATGCAGTATATGCAATATATAAGTATATAAATTTTAAAAGCAATTTATCAGGAAACCAGTCTTTTAAGGTCCTGTCTCTCTCCACATTTCACCCTGCCCTGAGTTGACAGTATTGAAAGCACACAATCAGATAGATCTAATCTCTGTTGCAGGGTGGAAGGAACATTAGGAGCAATGTTATATGGAGTCATTTATGTCTAGTATAGACACTGCCATTGTACAGTAAATCTCATTGCAGAGAATGGCAGCTTGGATAATGAGGGAGTAATCCACTAACCACTCTAGGCTCTTGGCATGACCATTTATTAAATTTCATGGCTAGGCTAGTTAAGGATTTTTTTTAACTTATTTTAATTAGGAATATTTTATTTGCATGGAATACCAGTATTCAACAATTGTATCTCAAATAAATATTGAAGAGTCGAAGTATACTTCTGACATAATATATTTATTGAAATGTACTTGAATATATATATATAATGTATTATATATATAATGACAGTCACTGGTCATTTGCTTTTATATTCTGGTTGAAGTACCATATAAAGGGTTAAAGCTCTACTATAGACAGCAGTGAATTGTGGTTAACAAACACTACTTACGGTTGTTGCTTGGTTTAGTGAAGAAGAGTCAGGACCAGGGGTCCTCAAACTAAGGGCCCGCGGGCCACATGTGGCCCTCTGAGGACATTTATCCACCCACTGAGTGTTTTTGCCTTCACTGTCTGTCCTGCTTAGCAGTTGACTCATCCAGCACCAGCAGTGAATTTAATAGTTGTTTGTTTGTTTGTTCTAAACAATAGTCTGACCCTCCAATGATCTAAGGAATAGTTAACTGATCCCCTGTTTAAAAAGTTTGAAGATTCCTGGGACTCTAGCCTGACACATTAAACACCAATTAAACAGCAATTTTTTGTTTTGTTTTAAGGATCTTCAGTGTGTAGTTATACATAAGAACTAAGAAATACTATTTTTTTCTCAGAAATTCTTTAAACTGTGTTCCAAGTCCAATTTGGGCTCTATGTTATTTTATTCAATGAAGGAATGTATGGGGGATATCCTGTTCAGTTTCCATGCACATCAATATGAGAAAACTGTTGTGAAGTATGGAAGGAAATGTAATGAAGCTCTCCCATGATCATCCATTGATTGCTTATGATACCCTCCCATCTCACATCTTTGTATTCTTCAAACTCTCCCAACTGCAGACAAAGGGTTTTACAAATGCTAACTTGGAGTGTCTTCATTTGCTAATTTTCAGCACTTAATTTTCTACCATTGATCACTGCTAAACTTTTTGTATTTACTTAAATAAATGTCTAGTCTTTTGCAACTAGAATCTACCCATCTTGGTTAATTTCATTCACTGAGGGTGATTCAAGTGGATTTTAACCTCCTGGGGAAGCCTGTACTATTTCTATCAGAATCACTTAAGAATTCTCTGTGACAGCCCATTATTACCAAGGTGATTTGTGAGAAAGTTTGCAGGCTTTCTGTGACAGTTCTGTGCTTTGGGGGGTAACTTGGGCTATTACCAAAAATGAATAAAGGGATTTGGGGATTTTCCTAAATTCAAAGCTACTTACATTTTCTCTGCATCTCTGAGCTTTCTTTCTAACCATCTAGCTTCACACTGCTCCTTATGCAGATGCAGTTGAATGATGTCTATTTTTTAGATCCAGTGGAACAAATGCAGAGAAGAGGTTGTAGTAGCTAAAGCTTTCTATGGTAGAGAACATTTCTGTGACTTGTTTCTGGGAAGTTCTCATTAATTTGTTGACAAATCAATAGACTCTTTCTCTGAACTGATGAACAAAGTTCACTGATAGAAAATAATCATTTTCCTTGAATTATACTCTCAGAGTTTGAAGCTTCTATTTTGTGCTGAGAGATTTACATCACTTAAATTATACAACACTGATAAATATAATCAATCAACAGAGAAAATGCTCTGAGGAATTAATTGTTGTCAGTTGATGTATTTAATGGGACATCACAGATCATTAACTTAGCCAAATCATTAAGCCTAATCAGACATGTAAGAGAAAAGTTAATGATCAAAGTTAAAAAATTTTTTTTAAATCCAGACTCCAGAGAGTCTTCATTTGGAGAAGAGAACTTTGAATTGCATAGAAATGGCTTGTTTATTCCAGAAGATCCTTTTTTGTATGACCTAATTCTATGCCAAGGAATCGTAAAGTATTTTGTCTTAATTTGAGGTTTGAAATGCATGCATTATTAGGGTTAAGATAGAAGTCACTTTGCTTTATTCCAAAGACTTGTTCTATATATTATTCTTATGTGGCAGATCTATTTATGATTTAGGAAAAGTAAATGAAAATTTTGGAGTCCGTGGAATACCATTCTATTGAATTATTGTGGATCACCAAGTCATGTTTACCCTTTTTGTTCTTTGTTTCTTATTTCACATTTATGTCTGTTAATAACTTTTTTGGTTTCATTGATTTTTTTTCCATGATTTTTTTTGGAGTCTCCTAACTTGTAAGAAAGTGGTTGTCACACACCTTTCAAGGACAGGGATTTTTTTTTTTATCTTGCCAAAGTGGATCCAGTGGTTTCAAACTGCATGCTTCCACCCAGACTTTGCCTCTTAGAGAATGGGGGCGCAGGCAAACAGCAGCAGAGGTGTTGATGGTGCAGCTTGGTCGCCTTTGCTTTCACTGCCTGTCTGGTCTGTCTGTTTGTGAGGAAAAAGCAGCAGTGTGGTGTTGCTCCTCTGTTAGCTCGGCGTGATGCTCTTCCCCATGTCTGCTCCCTCCCCCCCATTATTCCCTAAGGATCTTGTCATGCACACTAATCTGAGAACAGCAATTTGTTTCCCCCAACTTTGAACATCACTACCTAGTTAAGCAAGGCCTGCTGGGTTGCTCTGGACATTTGTCTTACCTGTCCTCTTTGGCCACGCCCGATGGAGAGGGATCTATTACAGAAAGTACAATCCAATCATACCATGATATACTTAGTTTTTTCCTGAATTTACCTAGAGACTACACCAAATTTCAAGCCAGAAGAAACCTCAACCCTTAAGTATTTTAGCAGCTTCACCTTCCAGAGGGGAAAACTGAGAGTTAGAAAGGTACAGTGGTTTGATCAAAATTTCGCTAAATAACCTAGGAGTTAGAGGTAGGTTATTTGATTCTCTTCTGCAGAGCTGCTCCTATAATTCTATAAGAATTCTATATGCTGAATTTCCAATGATAAAATATTCATTTATTGAACACAAAACATTTTTGTAATGTTTCTAGATAGTTTTTTCAAAGTCTAGAGGTATGCTGGAACTGATGTTTTCCATTATCTTACTATGAAAAACATTTAATGAACTTTTAGAGCACATTCAGTTATTAAGGTGGTGGCAAAAAACTTATTTCTTCTAGCATAACTGGTTTTATTTTGTCATGATGGATTTACTGAATACCTATTATGAATTAGATATTATAATAATCATTGGAGAGATGAAAATGATGAATCAACCATGCTCCCCGAGATCACTCATCTTAGGTTCAGAGTCGGTGTTAATCTCTGAGTGCTAGCATGATTTCTCACTAGTGAAATAGTCTCTTCCTCTCAATTAGTTCAATACCAAGCACTCACAATTAGAAGGGATGACAATAGCTTTGCAAGGTATGCTATCGATGGCATGGTATTTGCCAGTCCTCCATATTCTGCTGCTATTCAACTGACTTTTCTTCTCAGTGAAACGACACACACTTCCTGGTGACTGTCCTGAAGTGTTTCATATTTTCAGTGGATCCACAGCTTTTACATAGAATTTTCTTATCTCCCATGCATTTACCCTTCCACTGTTTTTGATGGTTTCCATATTTCACTCTCCAAGCTCTTTGACATATCAATTTCATTTGTCTTCCTGTGCTATACAAGACTCTTGTTTAGCTGAAGATTTTATCTTTCCATTGTAACAAGTTTCTTTCTTTAGCCTTCAAAAGCACACTTTCTGCCTGCCTGCTATGCCTTTGAGAATTCAAGTGATATCTTTTAAGTTTTGTAGGTTTCAATTGTACTTAAAATGATTCTGTCCATTTATATTACAGCTGTAGCCTTTAAACCATTTTTCTAGTCATGGAATACCTATATTGGGTATAATGTCACTGATTTCTAGTAAATGATTCAGCACTGATGTTTCTAACTTTAAATAAAGATTATTTTACTGCTCAACTTGTGGTGCAGTGAAAATTTTCAATACGACTCTCTATTCAAGCTTATGTAACTCCACCAACTCACCGGGACTATGTAAACTTGTGTGTATGACACCAATAGAGGGGCTTGGTCCATTTTCATTACCACTCTCTGGCTATAAGGATGAGACATCTTTGAAGTTGCAGCAGAGAGAGAAAATCCCTGAAGGCCTTTGAGAAGCCTGTCCAAGATCTCTGTCTGAATGGTGGATACTACTGGAACCAGATGCATTAGACATGGACAAGAAGACTCAGCCGATGTTCTTTCTTCTCATCTGACCGAGACTACGGAATTCAGGACGGAGTGTCAGGCAGGCTGACTTCCTAGCCCAGGGGCCCTCAAGTCAAGGGTCTATGTGGCTGAGAGACTAGGGACTGGAGAGAGATGTGGCTAACACTGGATAGTTAGAGTTTACTACTAACTGAGGAGACCAATGACTATATCCACTGACTAGTTTCTGACCCTGACTTTTAGTAACCTATTGGCTTCCCTTAGAAATCCGGATGATGTAGAGGTTAGATGTTGGGCTACAATTCTCATCGTGGCAATTCAAAAAACCAGCTACTCTGTGGGAGAAAGACTGTGCTTTTTATTGTCATAAACAGTTACAGTCTCAGAAATCCATGGGGGGTGGGTTGGGGAGGGGGGTCCACAATGAGGCAGCATTGACTCAATGGCAATGAAAGTTTTATTTTTTTAATTGACTTTTCTTATAAAACCCCCTCGGTGAGTATTGTCTGTGAGTTCTTTGTGACCATTGAAATGAATTATCATAGCCAGCATGGGTATAGAGGGATGTAGGAGGAAGGGGTAGTGTCATAGTAGTTAAGAAAGGAGGGAACATGGGAGTGTTCTAGACTCTTGTTTCTTGGTAATAGGGAAGCCAGAGAAGGTCAGATATGACCTCTCATGGCCATTTACCACATATCCTGTACTCATTTTGATGTCTGAAAGATGATACCTGTAACAAAGAGGTCCCTTGATGATTTGGGTGGTGTAAAATTAAATGCGATATTAAAAAATGGCAAAACTGAAAGTGTTCATACAACAAAAACCTAGCTCAGTTCTATGATTTGTCAGGTAACTGTCCTCAGTGTTATCTCAGAAGATAACATACAAGGGCTACGAGAGGGTAACTGACCAAAAAAAAAAAAAAAACACAACAGGATTCTTTTTTAAAGCTATTGTGGCAGTCACCTAATCTGCTGTCAATTTGAGGATTAAGAGAGTAAGGATGAAGTCTAGCCTGTCAATCTGAAGATAGCCATTGAAGCCTCTGAATGTGGGCTCATGTGTGGGCATGGCCTTCTCCTCAGAATTGGGGTAATTCCTTCTTGGAGGTGGAGACATTATCTCTCTCATTTCACTTCCTTGAAGACTTTCTATTGACAATACTCATTGCCTGAGAGACTTAACTAACAAGGCTGGCTCCCTGTGAGACAACCCTGAGGAGAAGCCACATAGACCGACCTTGATGCAGCAAGAAGCCTGGACCTAGAGAAGCCACGAGAGACCTCTGCCAGTGCTGAGATGCTTACAGCACCACTGGACCCAAAGACTTTATACTTGCTGCCTTGTGACTATCCTGCATTTGGCATCATTCCATGTGTTTCATGAATTGGAGCTGTAGGATTTTGCTGTTGGACATATGGCTAATATTGGACTTATGGACTTGATCTAGACTGGGCTGGGATGTTTTCTTAGTGTAAAATTACCCTTTAGATAGAACTTTCTTTTATAAATATATGCATGCTTATGGATTTGTTTTTCTAGTTTACCTGGACTAACACAGCTAGTGGTTAATTCCTTTATAAAACAACCTTATTATCTTCAAAGTACTCTCCATTACACTTAATACACTTGTCACACCTGCTTTGTTATTCTTGGAAATATTTTTCAAACTCATCTGTTTGGATGACAGCACCTGCTCCATTTTTTCTTCTTCTTTACATCTTTTAAACATCAAGTCACGGTCTTTTCATTTCCCTCTTTATTTGTGGAAGCAAAAGTCTCATGGAATGAGGTCAGATGCGTAAGGTATGTGGGGAAAGAGAGGCATGCTGGGTTTTTGCACTAACCTGGTGCACCAAGGTGGCTGTGTGTGCACATGCATTGTTCTGGTGGAAAAACAAGTTCCCATCTGCCACAAACCAGGCCTTTGTATGTCACATGCTGTTGCACAATCTTTTCAGAATCTCTAAATAGAAAGTTTGGTTGACAGTCTGACCTGGAGCTATGAACACCAAATGCACTCTTCCCTTGACATTAGAAAAAATCAAACAGACAAACATGAATAAGCATCATCTTGATCTTTGATTTCACTTGAGAACCCTTTTTGCAGAACAATGTGATGATGGAATATCCCACGGATACATTTGATGCTTGCTTTCAGGAGTCATAAGAATAGCACCATGTCTTCTCACCATTAACGATCCTGTAGAAAAATTCTGGGTCACTTTGGAACTGTACTTTCAAAGCAGGGCATCTTTCTGCTTGATGCTGTTTTTCTTTGTCAGTCTGAACCCGAACCACAATTTCCCCAAATATTCCATTAAAATTAACTGAACTGGGGCTGAGCCCCGGTGGTGTAGTGGTTGTGTGCGGTATTGCGGACCACTGGGTTGGCAGTTAAAATCCAGCAACAGCTCTGCACGAGCAAGACTGGGCCTCCTACTCCCACCAGAAAGCTGTGATGCCCACACCCCCCAAAATATTAACTGAACTGAGCTCCAAGATAGTTCAGATAACTTCCCTTTGTCTCCAGTAGTCCATTGTTGGTCTTCAAGCATAACTTGTTGACATTTTCATCTCTTCAGGAAGTTGACAGATGTTCAGAATGAGGTTTGTCATCAATCAACATTTCACCTCTTTTTGAAATGAAAAACCTCCTACACTTGAGGTTTTTCCATACTGTTGTACTTGTAAGCTGTATTCAACATCACAACAGATTCTGAGGCATTTTTTCCTGAGCAGGAAATAAAATTCCACAGCTTCATGCTGTTCTCTTAAATCAGTCTTCACACACACAAATGAGGTGCTGGTGAAACTGATATGATGAAAAATTTCAATGTGACCAGAGGCAATGTCATTGGGTGCACCAACTCAGAGTAAGTTGCTTGACCCTTGCCTTGTGGGGAAAACACACACTATCCAAAGTTCCCCTCTGCCCAGTGCAATTTCAGTTTGTTTTTTTCAATGTGTACTCCCTCCTATATCATTACTCTCCACCTTCTCAAGCAATTATCGTTCCATCAGTCTATGAACCTGTATCTCTCTACATGCTACTTATTAAAATCCCAGCATAAAAATAGAAATAGTAGAAAAGTTTATTTTGAAAGTACTTTAAGTAAAGAAAATATCAAAAAATATCATTGCAATAAACCCATCTTCCCAACAACAGATCAGTGCTCTCTAGGTGGTGTGGACAACTAGGTGCTCAGCTGCTAACTGAATGAAACCTCTTCAGCTGCACCCACTCTGCCTCGAAGCCTGTAGGGACACCAGGTTAGCCTAAGGCTAACCAACAAGCTAAACAACCCAGAACTCTCACCTGGGAATCTGTTCACCATTAATTTGTTCCCCATTTCTGTTAAAGAAGTAATATATTCCAGCTTTAGCATCATGATATGTGTTCTGTTTCCCTTTGGTGGTACTGCTGTGGAAGCATTGGACTGTAAGCCGCAAGGTCGGCAGTTCAAAACCACCTGCCAATCTGAGGGCAAAAGATAGGACTGTATGCTCCTATAAAAGTTGATAAAGTCTGACAAGTCCTGTATTGGGTCATTCTGAGGAGGAATCAACTCAATGGCGGTGGATCATTTGAAAAAGGAGTCATTATTATGAATATGGTATGCCTATTTTGTCTTAAATTTATGTTTCAAAATTAATTAAATATTTGTAAGGAATAAAACAAGGTGTCTCAACCACAAATATATATATATATATATATATATATCTTTCAATTCAACTTAAGAGAGGTAGTCTTCCAACACTCTTGATGCTACCTGTGTCCCTCTTTACTTAAATCCATCTGCCTCTCCTATTCAAGCTCATCGGTTCTCAAAATTTTATTTTATGGTTCTCTTATTTGTTGTACTAGCTTTACTATCTATGCATGCATATTAAAATAAGCTATTGAATTCTGCTTTAACTGGCTAAAAGCTATATCATTCTGTATTATCTGATACTTATGATAACTTTAGATTCTTAAATGTTGTGTTGTGCTTCAGAATTGTATACACATGTAGCTGTAGTTCACCTTTTGTCAGTAATCTATTTTTCCCATCATTTGTATATACACAATTTATTTAACATTATCAATTCTCCTATAGATGAATAATGTTTTTAATGAATTGCTTGGAGGAGCAATGCTCAGTGAATTTCTTTTATATGTCTCCTAGAATACAAGTGCACAGTATTTTATTGTTATTATTTGTTTGCTTTGTAGCTTACACATTTAGAAGTGGAATTGCTTGATTGTAGAAAATGCAGATGCTCAATCGATTTTGAAATTGGATCTAAAGTAGCTTCTCAAATTGTTCTTCTACTTTACTAGTGTCTTGGCTATCCTTAGACTTTTATTTCTTGCACACACATGTTAAACTGTATTTTAATATCATTATTTCTCAACATAGTAATGAAAATTCTAGATCCTGAAGTGCAGTAAAAACAACAGCAAAAATAAAGGCATTTTATAATTTCTGTGTGTAGAAAATGCAACTGCCTATGTGTAAGATATATCAAGTATCTGAAGTAATCTGAGAAAAGCAAAATTAAAAGTTGATTAGTTAATTAATATGTTTATCCAGCAAGGTAGCACAATGCATGCACAACATGAAACCTTAAATTACATTTACATTTACACATAATAAATATGTGAAAACCACAATGGAAAGCACAAGGTTATTTATAAAACCCCAAAGGAAATGAAAAACTTAGGTATAAATTTAACAAAATATTTAAAGGATATAGATATTGCAAATTATAAAAAGCTGAAAAAACAAATCAGATTTTGAAACATGCCATTTTTAGATGGGAATATTTAATATTCCATTGGGGGACCAATAGCCCCAAAATTGATTTAAAGATTTCATGATATTAAACCTTTCAAAATCAGGAAGACAAGTTTTTGACATAGACAAATCTAATGAAAAATATGTATGGCAAGGTACTGACCTACAATGTATAATGTAATTTTGGAAAAGAATAATAAGGTGGGATAATCACTTTATATAATCTTAAGACTTATTTTATATATAGTAAGCAAGAGCATGTGGTATTTCTAGAGGGTTCAAATACATTTAAAGTACCCTGGGCTGTCAGAATAGACAGATCAGTCATGGAATAAGTGCAAGCACCAAGTTGTCTCACATACATTGGGCATGTTCTTAGGAGAGACCAATCACAAGATATCATAAGAGGTGCAACCAATAAGTACTTAAGGCTCTTCAACATGTTTGAATGGTCAGTTTATTCACTTCAAACACACATAAAACACATAAAACAATCTAACAATTTTAAAATTAACTTGTAACACAAAATTTATTCAGCACCTTATCAGTTACCAGCCCTGAGTCCCCTTGGGCATTGCCTTCATCGTGTACTCACCTGGAGGGGAGAAGAGAAGCTGATGTCTCCCTCCTGGTTCCTAGCACTTTGAGTGCATTCTCTCTTCATAGGCCTTTTATAAGCGGGTTTGCTGGCTCTTGGACATCATTCTGGCATTTGGCCAAGATCTTATCAGGGTTCCCAGATGAGCCTGGACAGTTTCTAGGTGCTCCTCTGGTGGGGGGGTCTCCTTCTTTTCAGCGAGTTTGCAAAGATTCAACATGTCTTGCTCGGCTTTTAGTCTCTCTCAAAATGGCATCACTTCTGTGCATGGGGAGTATGAACAGATTCAGCTTCTGGCCACGAAGTCCCGCATCTTGTCAGGTAGTTCCTCACTTTGCCAGGCGGTTGGTTCCACGTCTTGTAAGGTAGTCTTAACACATGCCCCTCTCTGGAGGAGGACAGCATGCTTGGCACAGCGGAGGGCCAGTGGAGAAGGAGAAGCTCTTGAGATGGATCGGCACAATTGCTGTAGCAGCGTGCTCACGTCCCGCCCCCCAAACCATGGTGCAGATGGCTCAGGGCCAGACCGTGTCTGGTTCTGTTGTGCGCAGGCTAACATGGGTTGGAATGGATGTCACAGGCGCTAACAACAGTGACAAACGACAAATAGATCTTGGAACAGGAAATAAATAGGGGGACAATGTGCTCGCCTGACTTTTTGTTTTGTTTTGTTTTGGGGGGCATCACTGCCCTCTGGTGCTCGTGGGAGCTACCCAGCCTTGCTGCTGCTGGATTTGAACCGCCAAGCCAGTGGGCCACAGTCCCTCTCTTACTCAACGACTGCGCCACCGGGGCTCAGCCGCTCACCTGACTTTTTTTTTTTTTGTGGGCATCACTGCCTCTGGTGGTCGTGGGCGCTACCCAGTGCTGCTCCTGAGAGCCGCCGCTGGATTTGAACCGCTTTAACAAAGGTGCGAAAGCGATTCAATCAAGGGAGATAACTGCTTGACAACAGGTGCTGGAGGAATTGGATACACCTGGGCAAAAATATGAATCTTACCTTAACCTACCTGGTCAAACACACTGCCATCAAGTCAGTTCCAATTCATAGTGCTTCTTTAGGATAGGCACTTTGTGGGGTTTTGACACTGCCGTCCCTTACAGGAGGAGAAAACCTAGTCTTTTTTTTTGCAAAGCAGCTGGTGGTTTCAAACTGCCTACCTTATAGTTAACTGCCCCACATTGTAACCACTATGCAATCAGCCTTTCATAAAGATTATATAAAAGTTAACTTGCAATGAAACATAAATTTAAAGAGAAAGTGTAGAGACTATAAACCTTTTAGGAAAAAGGTAGGAGAAGGTTAAAATACAGGGCTAGGTGAGGAGTAACGTTTAATTCATTAAAGGAAGATGTTAAATTATATCTCATTATATTGAAAACCTTTAGCTCTCAGAAACACACTGTAAATGGGATTCAAAAACAGCTTATAGACTGGATAACAATGCTGGAAACCATATATCTGAATGAAGACTAATATTTTTATAATATAAGCAATCTTGGATACTCAATAGTGAAACATTCACTATCCAAGTAGGCAATGGGAAAATATATAAATATAGAATTCACAGAAGATGGCCTACATATACCCCCAAATAAAAGAAATTTAGGAGTTTCACTATAAACACTTTTAAGGAAATACAAAATGATTATACTAAGTTGCACCATATACCTCTTTGAATGGCTAAACAAAGTAATGATGATATCAAAATACCAACAAGAACACTGAGAAACTGGATCACTCATATACTTTATGGGAATACAAAAAATTATCCATGCAATCCAACAAAGTTGGGTTGTTTCTTTAAAATAATACTAAATAGAAAGCTATGACAATATTTTCATGAATATTTACCCCAGAGAGAAGTAAAAATGCATGTTCACACAATACCTATTCAGGAATATTCATAGCAACTTAATAGCATCAACTGGGAACAAGTAGCCGCTCTTCAATGAACAGTAGAGTTAATGAATCATAGTCCATCTATCTGGCACTATGACAGCTATGAAAAGGAATAGATTACTAATACATGCAGGAACGTGGATGATTTGGAGGGAATTATGCTGTTTGAGAAAGGGCATTCCAAAAGATTGCAACCTGTTGACTCCTTTTATCCAGCATTCTTGAAATGACAAAATTATAGAAATAGAGAACAGATAAGTAGTTGTCAAAGATGGGATGGCGAGGCAGGAGAATGTGTAGCAAAAAAGTTACATAAAGTATCTTGTGGTGGAGTTCTCCTACATCTCTCCTTGTCTCCATCTCAATATTCTGATCAGTGAAAAATAGTGTTTTTATTCTCCTAGTTTCAGCTTTCTGGAACCCATGGAATTTGGGAACCCAGTCAGGCTATGTATTTCATTGAGTCTTTCTTTTTAAACCTTGAGACTTTGTTTCCTTAAAAAACAAACCAACACACTGATCTCTTTGACGTTGAATCAGTGCTGAGTCATAGTGAGCCCTGTGGGTTTCTGAGACGTAACTCATTATGGGAGCTGAAAGACCAGTCTTTCTCCTGGAGAACTGCTGGAGATTTCCAACTCTGGCCATGCATAACCACTACTCTATCAAGGTTCCTAACATACAGCCTTTACATCTAACAAAGAACAGCAAGCACTTTAGTGGTGAAGTTTTTACCTTAGGCATTGGGGTTTTTTAAAAGTTATTTTTATGTGTTTAGTTTCCAGGAAAGTTTCTTGATGGCCACATCAGGACCAGTATTTTAGGATGTTATTGCAGTTGTTAGTGGCCTTCCAGCTTCCTCTGATTCATCGTGCCTCTGCCGACAGCAGCACGAAACATTGCCTAGACCTGCACCATCTTCACAATCCTTCAAATGGTTGAGCCTCTTGCTGTAGCCATGGGTCAATAGTGTGTTCCAAGTTCCAATGATTCATTGATGCTGTAGCTGTTTCTGCTCGTTGCGAGTTGTGCTTTACCAGCAATGAAGGTCCTGAAAGCTGTACTTGCAGACTTCACTCCATCTGCATTATTACGGCTGATTCTTCTTTGAGAAAGCAGCTCTTCCTTGGTCATATTTTAACACACTGTGGATGGATCCAAGTTTATTGGTCTTTAATAAGTTCACTTGCAGATCAGTTTCTGGATCTCCACTATATCCCCACCCCTTCACATTGATTTGGTTGCTTGATTTTTAACCTCTTGATTTTAAAATATGTGCTCTTTAATTTGTTCAGTTCCTGCTGACCTGAGGGGTCCATCATCTGGCATTATCTCCAACCATGTTCGCCTTCTAGGCATTGGATTTTCCGTATCTAACTGACCATGCTCTCATGCCATCCACGGGGTTTCCTGTGACTTCTTCCCCTGATGTGGACAGCCTATTCCTTCTTCGTAGTCTGTTCTTAGTTTTGAATCTCTGGTGAAACCTATTTGCTTTGGGGGAAGCTACTGGTATTTGAATCGCCAGTGACGTAGTTTCAGGATCACAGCAACACACATACCAGCACCACAGTATGACAGCATGACAGATGACTGGTGGTTATGGGAGTACAAAATTTCATCTTTGAGGAGTGGTGGAAGGTTTGACATTGCTGACCTTGTGGTTAGCAGTCCAACACTTAACCCATGATGCCACCAAGAAGCCTTTCAGTCAGTTTCTGATACTGCCTTAATATAACTGTTTAAACATGTTATACTAAATTTTTGAAAGATTTTACTATTGTAGAAATTTGGTAAATTGTACATGGGATGCTTGCATATTTTATAAATATGTATATGCCATTTTTGTGAAATAAAAATTTTTTGTATTCTTTAAATAGTATATATATATATATATATACTTATTCTATGTGCTTTCTCAATAAAATTGACTACCTCTGTGGGAGATGACTGAGAAGCATGATATCCTTAATGGAAAAAACAAAGGTCAGAAGTCAACTCAAGAAAAGATCACCTCATACACAATTTCACATTGAAGATGAAGAAAGTTAAAACAAGTGGATGAGAGGTTAATACTCCCCTGGATATATCCAATCTGAATATAGTGACAATATAAAAATATGTATTTGATACATTGACCTCTAATCACCAAGGACCATTCAAGTTGTGGGATGACGTTAAGTACATTGTGTGGAAAGAAAGCGGAGACATTTAAAGGATAACAAAGGGGGAAAAGAAAGAAAGACAAAAATGGATGACATAAAGGACTCTGAAAATAGCTATTGAATATAGCATAGCTAATGAAAATTAGGAGGGATGAAATAAAAGAGCTAAACAGAATATTTCAAAGAGCGACTTTAAAAGATCAAATATTATAAGAATATGTGCAAGGGCTGAGCCCCAGTGGTATAAATGGTAGAGTTGGTGGTTCAAATCCAGTGGCTGCTCTGGGTAGCTCCCCCAACCACCAGAAGGCAGTGATGCCAAACAAACAGAAACAAAACAAAACAAAACAAAATGTGCAAAGACCTGGAGTTAGAATTTCAGAACAGAAAAATGCTAGCATTTAGGGATCCTTAAACAAAGGAAGAAAAAAATCAAGTCTTGATTTGCAATATTGGAAGAATCTACAGGCAAAAATTTGAATAACACAGGAAGTATCAAAAGAAGACAGAATATATGTATATATACTTATTGTACCAACAAATATGTGATCTATGTTCAACCATTTCAGGAAGTAGCGTGTGATGAAGAAACAATGTTACTGAAAGAAGACGTTCAAACTGCACTGAAGCATGAAGCTTCAAGAACAGATGGAATACCCATCGAGATGCTTCCACCCAGAGATGTAATACTGAACTTGCTCAGTTATGTATTCCAAGAAATTCAGGGAACAAAATGTGTAAACTACCAAGATGAGATCCATATTTTTCCATTCCTAAGGAAACAATTCAAATGATTATGTGTACAACACACAAGCAAAATTTTATTGAAAGAGATATAAAAATGGAAAAAAAACAGTATACTGAGGGTACAGGGAAATTAAAGTTATGTTTAACTGTGGTGGTGAAAAAAGAGATATCATTGTTGATGTCAGATAGAAATTGGCTGAAAGCAAAGAATAGTAGAAAGATGCTTATTTGTGTTTTATTGACTAAAAGGCATTTGATTTGTGAATAATAATACATTATGAATGATATTTCAAAGCATAAAAATTTCAGAACATATAATTACACTCATTTAGAACCTGAAAATCAAGTTTTGTAAAGCAGAATGTCATAGAAAAAGAGGAGGTACCCTCAATGAGATAAATAGAAATAATAGTTGGTACAAGGGGATCAGATATTACAATTACACAGATTGTGTAGGACTTTGCAGTGTTTCAACCTGCTGTATTTATGGACACTATCAAAAGGGGCTCACTTAAGAATATCCCCCCAAACCTGTAAATATATAAAAATGAAAAATCAAAATTTTATTTTTGAATTAAATTACAAGCAATAAACTGCTATTATTTAGATATTTATTAGAATAGAAATATGTGCATAAACTAGGAGAATTGACAATGGCCTTAACTATTGTCAATAATAGTGTATATGCTTACTTTTATAATGTGTTCAATATTTTAAGTACATTTAAAAATGTATCTAATAACAAAAGCATTAAATATCATGTAAATACCAAATGCATTAAATGCAACTGTAAATACCAAAACTAAACTTATTGGCATTGAGTTAATTCTGACTCATAATGACACTATGTAACAGGGAAGAACTGCCTCTGTGAATTTCTGAGATTAACATTTTATAATAATAGAAAGTCTTGTCTTTCTCCCACGGGGTGACTGAAGGTTTCAAACTATGGTCCTGGTCCTTGAGGTTAGCAGTTTAACACACAAACCATTACCCAATATCTATAGATAGCTTGTATTATCTTGAGGAATTTTCCTTACATTTCTATCTTCTTGAATGTCTTAAACAGGAATGGGTGTTAGAGGTTGTCAAATGCTTTTTCTGCAGCATTCCATATTGTGTGGTTCTTATAATTTTTCATGTCAATGTGGCAAATAATGCTAATCGTATTTCATATGTATTCCTGAATCCTGGTCTGAATCCCACTTGGTCATGGTGAACTGTTTTTTGTATACTTTTGTCTTTGTTTGCAGGAATTTTGTTAAAGATTTTTGCATCAATGTTCACTAGGGATATTATCAATTCTTGTGGGATCTGCATCAGCTTTAGCTATCAGATTTAGACTAGCTTTGTAGGAGAGTTTTCCATCACTGTTTTTGTTCTGAAGGAGTTTGTATAGGAGTGGTGCCTGCCTTTCCTTGAATGCTTAGTGGAAGTCTTCAGTAAAACTGTCTGACCCAGGGAATTTTCTGTCTGAAATCCCTTGAAAACCTTGTGTTTTTCTGCTGCTGCTATGGGTCTGTTGAGGCTCTAGTCATCCATTTGGGATAGTGTAGGGAGGTGTGCTAGTCCAGGGAGACTAGACAAACAAATCCACTGACACTCATGTATGTATAAGAAAGAGGTCTATATACAAGAGCAATTGAACATTGAGGAAACATCCCAGCTAAGTACAATCCAAAGTCATAAGTCCAATATTAGCCCATACGCCTTCTACCAGTCCATAAGACACATGATGCATGTGCAATGATGCCAAGACCATCACCGGCCAAAAGAGACACAGTCTTGTGTATCCAGGGGTGGTAGAAGTGTCTCAGCACTGGCGTGGCTTTTCCAGCTTCAGAGGTCTGGTTTCATCAGAGTAAACCTATGTGGCTTCTCCTCTGGGATGTCTCACAGGGAGTCACCCTGTGTCTTTTGTTTGTTTGTTTGTCTTTGGGGGGGGCATCACTGCCCTCTGGTGGTGGGAGTAGGAGGCTCAGCCTTTGCTCCTGTGGAGCCGCTGCTGGAATTAAATCTCCATCTCCGTGGGCCGCAGTCCCGCGCACACCCACTAAGGCACCAGGGCTTAGACAGCCTGTATCTTATAAGTAGAGCGTCTCCAAGGGAGTGAGCTGTAAGTCTCTCACCTCCAAGGGGGAAATATGGCCAGATTTCCCAGGATTCTCAGGAGAAAGCCATGTCCACACAGAGGTTTCATTGGCTATCTCCAGAGGGTAGTTTCCTAAAGCCAGCAGTGGTGGGTGAAAGGAAAGGGAGGGAGAGAAGAGGAAAGAGAAGAAAAAAACAAAATAAAACTGGGCCTACTGAGACTGACTGTGGTGAAAAAGATAGAAGGGAGAGAGAATGACTAGAGACTAAAAAGAATAGTAAATAAGGAGATAGCTGAGACCTCCTTGTCTGGTAGCTGAGGCCTCATTGCCTGACCGTAGGGCTGGAGAAACTCAAAGCCTGCACCTAGTTTGCAGATTGGTGTGTCCACTTGGTTTGAGGTCACATGGATGCTGGGTGGAATTACTCTCAAAAGCAAGATAACAGTAGAATCCAGGCAGTGGTTCCTTTAACAGTGATGTCAAGCATTGGAGATCACTGATATACCTGTAACAACTGCCTTGTGCTGTATGAGCAAAAAGGCAGGGTGGGGTGGGGTAGGGGATTTCCCTCAGCCACATGTAGGGGCCCAGGATAGGCAGGAAAGCCCCCAGTCACATGAAGGATGGGCAGGATCTCCCCAGCTGTGTGTAGGATCACTGAGAGTAGACCGTAGCTTCTCCCTCCCCACACATTGGTTGGGCTTGCTGAGTTGTCCTAGCTTGTGTCAAGACCACGGATGCCCCAGTAGCTCAGAGGTCCCCATGGCCAGCTGGAATTGAATGAAATGAAATTGGCCTGGCTCTGGAATCTGGATACATGCTCAGTGAGAAATTTTGAAACTAAGGTTCACTCCTGAGGGTCTTTATTATGTTGAAATTCTCTGAGCTTTGTGGCCTAACTTCTGATATGCCTCACCACTGGCTCCCTTAATATGCTAATGCATGTTAAAGGACTTGTTCTGCCATTTTGTCTTGGAGTTAACTAATGAACCTGGGATTTGCAGTTTTTACAGAGAAAATATTTTTTCTCTTTTATCTATTTGCCCTATGGGGTGCCCTGATTTGGGGACTGTCATGCAGACGCCCAGGGGAGACAATCTAACTTATCAGAGAGGTTGTTTTCTTCTTGGACAACTGGAACTGAATTTGCCCTCTGGGCTATGGCTACCTGCTGAAGCTCTGCCACACCATGGGTGATCTGACTCAGGTAAATTTCTTGATGTCTTTACAATTGCTCCAAATCTATGGTTACCTGTGCTGACCCTGTCCCCTAAGCTATGAGTGCAAGGAGTGTAGGAAGCTGTGGTGTGGGGTCTTGGGCCTAGCTTTTCAGCTATTTTGATTTTGAACCCTTTTGGAGAAATTGCTAGTCGCTGCCAGATTAGGGTTCTGAGAGCCCATGAGTCCAGCACAACCAACCTAGAGCATTTTAGTACATTCTTGGTTTGCTTTTGTGAGTGAAAAATGTAAAAAGTAGGGGTCAGGGCAGACATTAGTACCCTGATTCTAATTTTAGGACTCCATGTCTCAGTCTCCTTCACCTTACTTTTTCATTTACTGGTCTGGCAGCAGGATCTCCCAGCAGTAAATCTATCTGGACACCATCTCCTTCCTTCTCAGTCCACATAAAACTTTTAAAGGATAGCCTAGACCTTTTCCTAAATTGTTGGTACTTATTTTGTGATGTGAAATCTTTTGTCATATAGATAAATTCACAGATAATCTTGCCACCTGATTTAACAAGATTTTTAATTCAGAAAGTTCTATACTTTTAGAGAGAAAGAAAACTAGTTTGTCTCCTTGACTGTCCTAAAGTTAAGTATTGTTTGAAATCTCTTTTGACAAATAGTTATGTTCCACAGTCAATATTGCCTCATTCAGATGGAGGAAACATGCACTGTTCATGTCATTTGCTTTAGGATAGACTTTTACACAAAGCTGCCCAACATTTGATCAATGGTTCTCTTTGTCGTAAGGACAAGAAATCCATGTGCTTGCACATACTCTTGGTGTCCATAGGCTTGTAGGACCTCGAATTCTGAAAGGCAGTGTCTATCTTTCATACTTGTATTAGAGGTGTACAGTCTTTATGCACATGCCTATGTGTGTCGTTGCAAAGGTTCACAGAAGATGGATTTCTTGATAAAGATGAAGTCAATGATAAAATAAAGTTGTAAATGTCAAATTTCAAATATAATCTGTTAGATTCACTAAGAAAACTTAAATCACAATATGTAATAAATCAGAGTGTATTTCAAATCTGAAAGGCTCGTATTATCAGAAGAAATTTTCTTTCATCATCTATTCACTGGATTATACTCTTATTTATTTTTCTTATTATAAGTTGCAGAAAAGAATATTATTTACTTAATATGGCAACCACCTAATCTGGTATCAATTTGAGGATTAAGAATGCAGAGGTGGAGTCTAGCCTGTCAATCTGGAGATAGCCAATTTGACCACTGTGTGGGCATGGCCTTCTCCTCTGAGAATTCTGGGAAATCTGGCACTTCCTTCTTGGAAGCAGAAAGCACTTTCTCACTCATGTGGAGACTCTCTACTGACATTGTCTACTTCCAATGAGACATTACTGGAAATGAACCTACCCTGATGTAGCCCTGGGAACTGGTGTAGCCATAGCGAGATCCCAGCCAGCACTGAGATTCTTACGAAGCCATCGGATCCAAAGACTTTCTACTCACTGGCTTTTGATCATTCTGCATTTGGCATCATAGTACGTGTTTAATGAGTCTGAAGAGGACTTCATAGATTGGTATGAGACATAAGGGCTAATATCGGAGTTATGATCTTGGACTGGACTGGGTTGGGATGTTTTCTCAATGTTCAATTGCTCTTGTATATAAGCCTCTTTCTTATACAAATAAGAGTTTCTATGAATTTGTTTCTCTAGTCTACCCAGACTAACACAGTTAAATTACCCCAAGTCTCTAGTAATTCTTATTTCCAAGTGTTTATTTATAACGTCAGATGAAAATAACCTCTTAGTACAGAAATAAGAGCAACTGTAATAAATAGCATTAGTGCTTTTTCACATTTTAATAAAATATGTTTAATATATAAAACATTCAAAACATTCAAAGCTTTAAAAATAGTACATCATTTTGAAAATAGAAGGATGGCTTATTTTAAAGGATGCCAAGATGTGGAGTTCAAGTGATAGAGATCACATACCAGTTTTAGAGTTCTAGTCAGTTTCTGATCCTTCTTTAGGGGAGACTGCATCAAGTCTATACATTGGGCAGGAGACCACATGCCAAAAGTTAAGCCCAAGGATTTAGCACTTCACCTGGAGAGATGAAGGACAGAAAAACTCAGATTTGTGGAAGGGAAGAAGCGATTTAAGAATGAACATCAAGGAGTTCAGTATGAATATAAGAATAGAATGATGACCAAAGTATACAGTTTGGAAGAGGTAAGAAGGTATGAGCCCCTGGTGAAGTCGAGACTTTAGAACCTGGAAAACTATGGATTAAGTATAAAAAGCCTAAGTCAATGCAAGTGGCCCAAGATAAAGGTGCACAAGGAAGAGACCAATCAAGGAAGAGAAGACCATAATACTTTACAAATGTATTTCCTGCTTTTAAATGAAGCACATAACAGTGTGCAAGAGCCTAACCATAGGTCTCATATAATCTGTCCTTGAATATAGACTCTGCTGCTGACTAGCTGTGCGAACTGCTAGTAGGAGTCAGAATTATCCATGTCCAAGCTTTAGTTTTTTTTTTCAATTAATGAGAGGGGTTAGTTAAGAGGCTGATTTCTTCCACCACTTATTTCAAGTTAAGATAACTTTAAGGAATTTCCCAAGGCCAACAGATATGGACCTCCCCACATCTGCACCTGGTTAAATTAATGTGATGGCATATTGCAATGGCCTATGTAAATTTAATCTCATCTACCCTTGTAAGAATAAATGTATTTTAAAGTTCTATGCCCTTTCCCTGCAGCATGCAACATTTGGCCAGCTCAAACTGAATACAGGCTCAAGAGCTCCTCAGTTGAATTGAAGAGCAAGGAAGACCCAGGCAGAGAACTTAAAGCTGAGGAACAGGTTGCCTGGCTCATGTGTAACCTCCCAGAGCGAGTGATGATACCCACCTAGAAATGTACTGCAGACTCCATTTGGAACCCTGGTTGGATGCACACTCCATTGCCATGACTCCACTTGTGTGGACTCAATTCCAGGAATTCTTCACATCCTTTCATGAATAAACATAGTCCTCTCCCCTTAAATGCGCTCAAAAACCTCTTCTTTCCCATTGTACAGAGAGACACAGTCTTCATTGCCTTAGGCATCCTCAGGTCTCCCCTTGCAAGCTACTTCTCCATCTAATAAGATTTTAAAGACTGCCCCTGGCAATGCGCCTCCTTTCTAATAAGTCTTTTTGCTGAGCTTTCTTTATTATTCTTACTGAGAAGGAGAAGAATCTTCAATTGTCAGCTTGCTCCAGCAACAGTAAATAAAAATCATAATACCATGTGGAACAGGATCTTTGGTGTTGGCTTGCTCTTCTTAAAGTCTGTGCTTTGAACCCATGAGCTTTCCTGTGGGGGAGGGATGAAGCTTTCTGATCCTCTCAAGATTCACAGTCATGGAGCCACTGTGAATCAGGATGAACTTGATGACAGTCAGCTGAGTTTGGTGGATGGTTGGAGATTGCTGGGACTATTGACTACATTACTATTTTGAAGTACTCAGAACAGTGGCTGAGTCATGTTACGTACTATAAAAGTTTGATAAATAAATAAATAGTCACCGTGGCTTTTTTCCTATCATAGGATATTTTTGATGCTTTAATTTATGATTCCCCTCCCCTTCCCTACTTTTCCTCTCTTTGTGTAGGGAGGTAATCAGAAGCAGAGATTTCTAGATTTTAAAGGTTTTTGGCCTTTAATGCAGATGTTGCATTAAATTTCACTTTCTCTGAGGAACTTATGCTAACCACCCTCAAGACAACATGAGGAGAATTGAAGCTTTGCTTGAGAGTGGAGACCCATGCTCTGTGCTGTAACTCCATCCTGGAGCATGCCAGTCTGGTTGAGAAAAGGGTTGAATGCACCACTAGGGAGACTCAGTTCCCAGCCTGCATGTTCCAGCCCTCTGTATTGATTCCCTCACCAGAAGATATTAGAGTAAGAGAAAGACTTTAAGATCTGAAGGGAAATCATGTATCTTTGAAGTAGTCAGTGGGGACTGAGGAGAGTGAACCTGAGAGGCTTCTCCCTGTCTTGAAGAGTTTTCGACAAGGTGAGTCACATTTGCATAACATGGGCCATGGGAAAAGGTGAAGAGAGGATGTGTTAGTCCGGGTAGACTAGAGAAACAAATTCATAGACACGCATATGGATATAAGGGTAATATTTATATACATGAGGAATGGAACATTGTAAAAGCATCCCAGCCCAGCCCAGTTCATAGTCATAAGTCCGATATTAGCCCATATGCCTGATACCAGTCCGCTAAGTCTCCTTCCGACTCATGGAGTCACAGGCCAGTGGGTTCAGAGTCCCAGCACTGGCAGGGGTCTCCCCATGGCTCCTCACTTACAGGTCTCAGGGTCTATCAACAGCATTCAGTGGTAATAGAAGCAACTCAGTATTGGCAGACGTATCCACTTGGCTTCTCCAGCTTCAGAGGACTGGTTCCATCAAGGAAAGGCCGTGTGGCTTCTCCTACACTCTCCACCTCCTAGGACACTGCCATCTTGTCTTGCCCATAGTTTGTTGTCTTGGAGACTGACTCCCAACAACTGAGGAGATGGCCTCTCATATCGTGAGATTTCCTAGAAGTCTCAGGAGAAAGCCATGCCTACACAGAGGCCTCATTGTCTACTCAATAGCTATCTCCAGATTAACAGGTTAGACTCCATCCCTAATTCTCAATCATGAAATTGACATCTCGAATACTTGACTGCCACAGTGGAAGAACAAGAGATTTCAGGAATGAAAAAACTGATTTTCTCACCAGTGTCATGAATGGGGGCACAAAGTCTGGTTTTTCTTCTTCTTGGTTTAAGAAATGTTCAATCGCATTTTGCACACCAAACTTTTAAACTCAAAATTATATATGAGATAGCACAATTTTCAAAAAACTTCCATCCATCTATTAGATTCATTTTAATTATATTGCAAATGGAAGGAAATGCCAGAAATAGAAAAAGAAATCCATTGAGTTTATCTTTTCTTTTTTAAAATTTCAGCACTCTTCTGTCCAAAATAGGAACACAGAAACTAATTTGCAGCTTGTCTGTCACCCTGGATATTACAAAACCATTATGATTTTGTTTCTGGAAACTTTAGGAGGAAGAGTGTCTTCTGTATATGAACTTGTACCTCAGTTATCTGTAGAAAGATCTGTGCCCCAATTTGTCAAGCCAACACTTAGCTTTGTGAATTCACACATTTTTGAATTTAGACAGCTGCCACAAGAATGAACATAGACTTTCCTGCGGGAGAAACCAAACAAGACATAAATGAAAGCCAGTATTCCCAAGAACGTGTAGGAGGTCCTGTTAACATCCATTCTCAAAGTATCATGATCCATAGTGCCAGCTGTGGGATTTTGCTTTGCAGGTGTCCTACCCCATATCTGTAATCAGCCTGGCCTCATGGCTGATTCCTGCTGCTTTGGACTATCCCACCCCCTTAACTGTGAAGTTTTGACTTTTTCCATAACCATAGCTTTGGTTGCTTTAAATATCAACTGACCAGGTTATTGAACCTGGATTCTGCAGCTGCCGCCATTCCTAGTTTAACAGGGCTGTGCTGCCCTCAGCTTTGTTGATCTGCTGAAGGTTAGCTCTCTGCTGATTCATTACACCCTTTGCTTTGGCCTCCAGTTGAACGTAGGGTGTATCTCTCATATTGTGTAAGTTCTGAATTCCTACAGAGGTTTGTGATGTAGATATTTTTCACTCTATGAGAGCTGCTCAGTTGTGATAATCTCAAACAATGACTGTCTATGCCCCTCGTTTAACTTTTATACCTTTTCCTGTCTTGACCTGCTTCCCCTTCAAGTATTTTTCTTCAAGGGAAGGATGAAGAACTTATCTGTAGCATATGAAATTGGTAGATTTCCCTAAATCTTCCGAGATTTCTATAGAGATCTGAATCCTAAATTATTTATTCCCAAGATGCTCCTGGAGCCCTAGGGGAACAAAGTGTGTATGCAGAGGTTTAGAAGAGGGGCCCCACCCTAGTGATTTGTTGACTATATCTGAGTCATGATTCTAATGGGTACACTTCACATATGCCATTGGAATCTGTTTTTATTAGGTGCAGTTGAGTTGCTTCAGACTCACAATGACCCTATGTAAACAGACTTAAACACCACCCAGTCCTGCAACATCCTCACAATTGTTCCAATGTTCGAGGCCATTGTTGTAGCCACTATGTTACTACACCTTGTCCAGGATCACCCTCTTTTTTACTGCCTCTCTTCCTTACCAACTATGATGTCCTTCTCCAGGGATTGGTTTCTCCTCATAACATATCCAGTGTATGTGAGATGAGGCTCACCATCCTTGCCTCTGAAGAGCACCACGCTTGTACTTCTTCCAAGACACATTTGTTTGGCAGTCCTTGGTATTGTCGATATTTTTACCAGCACAATAATTCAGAATGTCTCACCTTTCTCCTGCAGAGTAGCTGGTAGGTGTGAACTTCCAACCTAGTTACATAGACTACTAAGGTTTATTCTTAGGTGCATAGTGCTACAGTAAGAAAAAATATCATGAGAAGCTGGATTTAAATAGGATTTTTTACACAGTTCTGAAGTTTAAAAAGTTGAAATTAGGGTTTCATCCATGTAAATTCAATTGCCTTATCCTGATATTATTTGGCTCCCTGTGTTTCTCCTTGTACATGAGTACCTCTGTGTCTACTGGGATATTTTTAAAATTCAGAAGTGATTAGATTTAGGACCCCACCAATATTGATTGGTATGATCTCAGTTGTGTTATAGAATAAATTACATTTGAATTCACTATATAAAGTAATTCCCTGTCCTTAGATGACATGATATATTAAAGAAGGTATGTTAGACAAGGTTCTCTAGAGAAATAAAACCAGGACACTAATAATTATATATATCATAAGAAGTAAACAGTTAATTATCTATAAAGCAGATAATTAAAGATATCTATAATTATCTATAAAGTAGTACAAATGGCTCCATGCAACTGACTTCTGTGAGACTTCAAGTCTTGAGGGCCACTGGGTGCAAGTCAAGGAAGCAGACAGCTAATAGTCCTCTGTAGAGCAACTCCGGCTATCCGCCCATAGACAGCAAATAGCAAGACAGGTCATCAACAGTCAGCCAGATGATAGGATCTGACAGTCCCTGCTTCAAGAGATATATACTCCAGTAGTGTGGCAAAGCACGGCTTGAAGAAAGCTCACTTTACAGCAACACAGTTCACAGGTTAGGCGTCCCACAGCAGGGAGTGTAACTTAAAAATGGAGGCACAGAACAAGGCAACTGCATGCTGGTTTGATGATCAAAGAGCAAGAGACAAGGAAGGTGAGGTTCACTGAGCCATTTATATCTCCGCCCTTTAACTTACCCCATATGTGTCCATTGGCCATATTGGCACAATAAACCTACCTATCACAGAAGGTCATTTATTTTAATTAGAACAACTGATTTGTCCACATGTAACTACTCAAGACAATAATATGGTTAGTGTCTGTTCAAATTACTGGAAACCATAACCTAGCCAAAATCACACATAAAAATAACTGTCAAAATAATAATAATGGTCAACTTTTCTTTAGGTCTTAACATGTGCCAGACCTTGTCCTAGTTTTATACATACTATCTCATTCAATCCTAAAAATTGCCTCCATTAAGTAGCCATTATTCCCACGGTGACAGCAAATAGAATTGTGAGGCACAAACGTGCTGACTACTGTGCTTGAGGCTCTGTGGTTAGTAAACAACTTGAAATGGATTAAATTACTGATATATGGTAAAATGATTTGCAATATAATGGTTATGTTATTATTTATTAGTTTCATAGAGATTTGAAGAGGTAGCTTTTCTTTTATTTCTATCCCTTTCTTTTCTCATTTATCTTCACTTTTCCCAGTGAAGTGGTTATGTTATTTAAAATGACTTCTAAGGAAAATATGCTGCTTATAGGAAAAATCAAGGAACTATGGGACTGGAGTGAGCTACATCTTTCGATGTCAAGCCCAAGGCACATGGTTCAAGCCCCCCAGTTGATCTAAAGGTGAAAGATGCACTTTTCTACTCCTATAAAAATGCATAGCCTTGGGAACCCACAAGAACAGTTTAATCTGATACTATAAGGTCGTTTTGAGTCAATATTGCGTTGTTGGAAATGATTTTTTGCTGTCGCTGTTTCTAGTGCATAAAATATACACTGTAACTCTTTTTATCAATCCATTAAAAGGGGTGTGGGATAGAATTCAAAACATCGTGGATGCTTACAAAGGAGACTGACTCTTGAAGACCTTGCACATGAATAGGAATACTCCACATACTTCCTATAAAAACAGATGCTGGGGGCTTGTGCTACTGATAATGGGTGAGAAGGGAAGACTAATTAAATTTTTCCATGGGGCTAATAGCATTTCTTTACTAATTAAGTCTTGCACTTCGATGCATGCTGTTTATCCTTATTCTGGGAAAATATTGGAATTCATCACTTTCCTCAGGTAAGCCTTGGAATAAAAGCTTGACTTCAAATACAAAACGACAATTCTTAGCTGTCTTTAACTAATAATGACGACAACAAGTAAAATGTGAAAGGTAGGTCCCTGCTACTGGTTTTTGATATACTGTCAAATATATACTTGCTTTTGATATACTGGCTATTCCTTTACTACTTTAATTCATCATATTAAATTCTATAGTCGGGCTGAGCCCCGGTGGCGTAGTGGTTGTGCACGGGACTGCGGCCCACTGGGACGGAGGTTCAATTCCGGCTCCCAGGAGCAAAGGCTGGGCCTCCTACTCCCACCACCTGAGGGCAGTGATGCCAAAAAAAAAAATTTTAAATTCTATAGTCTTTTTCTTTAAATTACTTTTCTTTATTTTTATGGGCATCACTGCCTCTGGGGGTCATGGGCGCTACCCAGTGCTGCTCCTGAGAGCTGCTGCTGCATTTGAACCACCAAGCACGCGGGCCGTCCTCCCA
This sequence comes from Nesogale talazaci, assembly GCA_004026705.1. NCBI lineage: Eukaryota > Metazoa > Chordata > Mammalia > Afrosoricida > Tenrecidae > Nesogale > Nesogale talazaci. The sequence continues at coordinate 2,902 of PVJH01009802.1, read as the reverse complement.
CACTCAACCATTTATGCCACCGGGGCTCAGCCCTAAATTACTTTTTTTAAAAAGGTTTTGTATTAAGGTAGCAGATGGACTTTAGACTTCTACTCAGTATGCCTTCAACGCAGGAACACTTTGTTCTACTAACCTGGCATTCCATGAAGCTCACCTTCCAGACTTGATTGCTGAAGGCAAAGCAGGTACATAAGCGAATGTGATAAAGAAAGCTGATGGTGCCCAGCTATCAAAAGATACCGCATTTTGGATCTTAAAGGCTTAAAGATAAACAAGTGGCCTAAGCTGAGAAGCAACAAAGCCCACATGAAACAAGCACACCAACTTGTGTGAGCATGAAGTGTCAATGGGATCAGATATAAGGCATCAAAAAGCAAAATATCATATCATTGTGAATAAAGGGCAGTGAGGAGTGGAGACCCAGAGCTCATCTGTAGGCAACTAGACATTCCCTTGCAAAGGGTTGCAGGGAGGAGAGGAATCTTTCAGAATGAAATGTAGCATTGATGAAACATACAGTATCCTCCAGTTCCTAAATGTTTCCTCCCCCTCACTATCATGATCCCAATTCTACCTTACAAATCTCGCTATACTAGGGTATGTACACTCATACAGATAAAAGCTGGAAGCATAGGGAATGCAGGACAGATAACCTCTCAGGACCAATAATCAGAGTAATGATACCAGGAGGGTAAAGGAAAGGTGGAGGGACAAAGGGGAACTGATCACAGTGGTCTTCATATAACCCCCTTCTTGGGGGATGGACAACAGAAAAGTGGGTTAAGGAAGACAACGGTCAGTGTAAGACCTGAAAAAAATAATACCTTATAAATTATCAAGGTCGAGAGAGGGAGGGAAGGTGAAGGAAGGAGTGAAAAAATGGGGAGCTGATTCCAAGGGCTAAAGAAGAAAGAAAATGTTTTGAAAATGATGATGGCAACATATGTACAAATATGCTTGACAAAATTGATGGATGTATGGATTGTGATGAGTTATATTAGCCACCAATAAAATGATTAAAAACTTATTTTTTGAAACTCTCACTCTTTTGGTAACATTTTCCCTTTGTTATAAATATTCTATTCTACTTAGCCTCTTGTGAGGAAATTGCAAAATAAATTGCTAAAAAAATGTATCTCAGACACAAATGTTTTTTAGATGACATTTGAATAATTTTAAATATTTGGTTAATGTTTTGCAACAAAAAGTTCAAAGATTGCCAGTGATGTATTACCAGGAATAGCTTCTGAGGTTGACAGATATTTTAAACTATAAGCACTGAAGCTTTTTTTCCCATTTTTATATATTCAGGAGAGGACAACTGTTTCTCAGATGTTATTTATTTGTTGATAGTGCTTTTTGTGAGCAATTGTTTATGTGGAGCTGATTTCCAATGTGACCTTCTCTTTCCAATTGTTTACAACCATTTGAAATATATCTCTTTTGGAATGAAACTTTAAAAAATGCTTAAAAAATGCTTCTTATGTTGTATTGAATGTTACTTTGTCAAAGTTTTAGTCTAGTAACAGTATTGTCATTTTTGCTGAGTTTTGAGGTTAATTTTTTGCATGGTAGATAGAACAAACATAGAATGAGAGTCTGTCAAAGAGCAGAACACTGAACTAGATGACTGTTTAAAGGAGACTTTTCTGATCTGAACATGATGTCATCAATGCTTTTTCAATAATTTCAATATCAATAATAATCCTTTCTCATTCACTATTTCTGACCCCCAGTGGTTAGTTTTCAACAATTTTGGAATGTGGCAATACTTTCTTTTACAAGAATTCATGCTAGACTAGTTCCCAAGGAGTTGGAGATTAAAAATGCCTCTTTCATCACTCCCACCCCCCACTCCTCTCTTGAGTATCTTTGCTCATTTCTCTATGTTCTGCAGTTTGCTGCAATGTTTTACAAAACTTTACGGAAACATCTTACATATTTGGGGTGCTTTTAATACCAAATCTGAACATCTGGCAGGAGTGAGCTAAATGCTGGGTCTGGAGACTGACACCAAATATGTCTCAAAGTCAAGACGGGTCTTTTTATTTCTACCAAAAAGCTCAGTCAGGACAAAAAGCAGTCACAAAAAAGTGAGACTTTCTAATCTAATCTCTGATTATCACACCAGAAAAAAAAAAAAGAATGGTGATTTAAATCACACCCTCCAGTAAAGTAGGAGTCTAAGATGCATACCACCATATTCGTTTTTTTTTTAATTAAAAAATCATTTCATTTGGGGCTCGTACATCGTTTTTCACAATACATAAATCCATACACTGTGCTAAACACCCTTGCATGTCTGCTGCTGCTATCATTCTCCCAATATCTGCTTTTCTACTTGAGCCCTTGATATCAGCTTCCCATCCCTTCCCCTCGGTCCCTGCTCTCCATCCCCAACCAACCCTCAATCTTTTGTAGATTAGTATTGCTCTGTCATATCTTACACTGCCCGACCTCTCCCCCAGCCCACGCCTTTGATTTCTGTCCTCCAGGTAGGAGGTTATGTGTAGATCCGTGTTGTTGGTTCCGTCTCTCTACCCCACCTTCTCTCCACCCATCTGGTAGTTCCAATCTCACCACTGGTCCCAAGGGGCTCCTCTGTCCAGCTCCCCTCTCTACCAGTGTACCTTATCCAGTTCAGCTGGCTTTGTAAGGTAGAGTTGGGACCATGATAGTTGGGGGGAGGACGCCTTCAGGAACCAGAGGAAAGTTGTATGCTTTATCACTGCCTCACTGCACCTTGACTGGCCTGTTTCCTTCCCATGATTCCCCTGTAAGGGGAGTGACTAGCGCAGAAGCAGCAAAGCCCACATGGAAGAAGCACACAGCCTGTGTGATCAAGAGGGGCCGAAGGGAGCAGGTATCGCGCATGAAGAACAAGAATCACATCATTACCAGT
>PVJH01009801.1:0-77072 GCA_004026705.1 Nesogale talazaci | reverse complement strand
GGCATGCTTGACCTGGCTACAGGCCAGATATGCCTGAACTCTGTTGCAGTTTGTTGTCTGGGGTTTGTAGTTTGTCGCCTTTGTAACTGTAAACAGCCCTGGCCTCTGAAGCCTGACTTGCAGCTGTGCTGCCATTCACTTGTTAATTTTGAAGATCACGATATGCTAATTGCCTAAGCTTGCTTGCCCTATAAAACTGGTTTACTTCTCCCGAATAAAAAAAAAAAAAAAAGAACCCCACCCCATCCCAGAAAAGATGTAACTACTGGCACAATGTATGTATGTATGTATACATTATGATGAGTGCTGTATGAGTCCGCAATAAAATGAATTCAAAAAAAAAAGAAGAAAAAAATTCAAGAGTGTCACCCTTAATGATAAAGTCATGAGATAAGGCCCCAAAAGAACAAAAAAGAAACACAGAAAATATTGAAAACCAGAGCAGGCCCAACATGCATCAGAGGAGGGGATCAACTGACAAGACGTTAACCGTTCAAATCAGGTTTATCGTTTTGATCTCCTATAGTCATCTTTCCAATGCACTCTGGTAACCAGTTTCTTTCCATCCCTCTATTATAGATGGAGGAAACTTGCTGGAGGCTTATTTTCCTATGTTTTACTCACAAGTGTATATTGGGCTCCCACTGTCACCTATAGCCTCTGCAAACCAGAATCTCACCATTTAGGCTCTGATTCTATTCCCTTCTTTGCCTTCAGATTATATGATTTACAATCCTTCAGTCACTGATGTTGGTTTGCTTCTTCCATGAGGTCTTTTTTTTTTTTTAGGGCATCACTGCCCTGTTGGTGGGAGTAGGAGGCCTATCCTTTGCCCCTGTGGAGCTGGAATTGAACCTCCATCCCAGTGGGCCGCAGTCCCGCGGGCAACCACTACACCACCGGGGCTCAGCCCATTCTTCCATGAGGTCTTAATTGACATCTTACTTAGAGGGTTTCTTGTTTGGAAACAAGTCTTTAATACCTCAGATGCTATTTTATCTGACTGCCAGGTTCTATCTAATTTCATCACCACACTTTGCTATAGCCCCCATATCTTCTGTGTTCCCTTCCTGAGGGTGTTGACTCATTCTTTAAAAAATTAGTTAAAGCAATAACTGATAGATCTTTCAACTTCAGGAATGATCACTCTGAAGAAAAAGTAAACAGTTCAAAAGCTGATACCAAAATTAGTGAGATAGCACCAAGCAATGTCAGTAAGGTATTTTTTTTGGGGGGGAGGGCATCGTTGCCCCCTGGTGGGAGTAGGAGGTCCAGCCTTGCTCCTGGAGAGCTGCTGCTGGATTTGAACCACCGACCCTGTGGGCCGCAGTCCCGCACACAACCACTGCACCACCGGGGCTCAGCCTTATCGGTGAGTTTTTAGTGAGTAGTTTCTCTATCATTACTCATTGTGTTGCTTGAGCCTGAAGATCCCAAAACATCAATTCCAAGGCTTCTTGGCTGCTAGTAAACCTTTTCATTATCACTCCGACTGAAACTCACCGCCATAGAGTTGATGCCAACCCCTAACAGCTGTGTAGCATGAGGTAGAACTGTCCCTGTCCCAACTCTTTAGGGGAGTAAAAAGCTCTTTCTCCCATGGTGTGGTTTCAAACTGCTGACCTTGAAGTTAATGCTGTTTTTAAAACATCCCTTTCAGAAAGGCACGGAGAATGATGGGGAGAAAAATTAAATGCAAACAAATATATACTTTAATATTCCATAGAAAATTTTAAGAACCATACTACTTAAAGCAGTTCTCAACCTGTGGGTTGCAATCCCTTTAGGATCTGAACTACCCTTTCACAGGGGTCACCTGATTCATAATAGTAGCAAAATTATAGTTATGAAATAGCAACAAAAATAATTTTATAGTTGGGGGGGGTCACCACAACATGAGGAACTGTATTAGAGGGTTGTGGCATTAGGAAGGTTGAAAACCACAGACTTGAATCCTGGGGGCTAAGCCCCGGTGGCGTAGTGGTTGTATGCGGGACTGTGGCCCACTGGGTTGGCAGTTCAAGTCCAGCAGCAGCTCTCCGGGAGCAAGGCTGGGCCCCCAACTCCCACCAGAGAACAGGGATGTCCCCCCCACACACCCAAAAAAAGAATCCTGTTTTAATATGTAATGCCATTAAGGTGATGTGGTAAAGATTGTGTGACTTGATTGTGCCATGATTCAGTGTTTGGGCAGTTATGATGTAGTGATGGGAGCTGATAGTATCTAATTGCCTCCATGATATCTGTAATAAGCAGTCAAGCAATTGAAATGGAATTTCCTCAGCAGTATCGAGGTTCCAGTATAGTTGGATATTTAGGCAAAGCTTTCTTGCTTTTTACTGAATCTGGACTCTGCATCTAGCTCATCATCTGGTTCTTTGGACTTGAGCCTGCCATATTGCCAGCCGATTCTGGGAGTCTTTAGCTTCTGCTGACTCTGAGCCAGCAGCAGACTCTTTTAACTGTCCATCTAGGATTCATTCACCTTTGAAGTCAGTAGCCTGCCATCTGAGCTGTCAATCAGGGGGCTATCAGTCCCTGCATTCACAAAAATCAAGAAGGTTTCAACATGACAGATGACCTACAAACTTAAAATGACAGCCTCTATAACTGTGTGAGTCATTCTGTTGAGATAAATTAGTTACATAATCTGTTGTCAATTTGAGATATAAGAGTGAAGGGATGGCATTTAGCCTTGCAATCAGGTTGTAGCTTCATGACCTCAGATGAGGTATTGAGATAAATAGCTCACGGGAGGCGGGACACACACTCACTCCCTGTGAGCTATCATTGATGAAAATGAGCCTGATGGAGCTACACTGATATAGCCAGAGCTCTGGGAGATGAAAGAGCCATGTGAAGAGCCCTGCCAGCACTGAGCTGCTTCTCCTGCCACTGGAACCACAACTCTTCACCCACTGGCTTGTGATCTTCCTGCATTCAGCATTATTGCACGGCTGTGTGAATTTGAAGAGGAATTTATGGGCTAATACTGGACTTATGGACTTGTTCTGTACTGTGCTTGGATGTTTTCTTAATGTCTAATTAAAAAGGTCTTTTCTATCCTGTATATGAGTGTCTATGAATTTGTTTCTCTGGTCTACTCAGAGTAAAACAGTATATACATATAAATAAGCATTATTGGTTTTGCTGCTCTAAGGAACCCAGTAAAAGGCAAATGATAATGAAATGTAAAACTCTTGAACAATGTGGAGATAATTACACAGCTCTCTACCACGTTGGCTACCTTTCCTAGAATAGTGACATGAAATTCATTCCAGGTTAGCTTTCAAGGCAGTTATTCATCATTCTAGGTCAGCAGTTGGTACACAATCTCTATTTTATCCACCATCACCGAGAAGTATAAATGTGACTTTTCTGAGTAGGTTGTCAATTTGTCTTTGTCTTCTCAATGAGTGAAACTTTGTGCTTAGAAGACTTTATATTGTGGCTAGTCTGAAATGCAAAATTTTCTTTTACTTAGAATTGCTAAAGCTAGGTATCCATAAAGCAAATGGCATAGTAGGTCAGGGTCTCTTATGGTTTGAATCAATTGCTTCTGTTGATAGTCTTGCCATTTTGAACAGGCGTTAGATAAAATCCCATTCATGTACTCCTCAAGGTGAGAAGTACCCCAGGAAAATCTGGCCTGGAGTATTAATGATTCATTATTTGGGAATATTAAATACACATTTTTGATCACTTGGAGATAATCTAGTCTGAATTTTAGTACAAATTTGATACACAGGATGCTGCGTATAGGAAACAGGTGGCACGGTGTTTATGTAGCATGTTGCTAAGCTCAAGCTCAGCAGTTCAAAATCATAAGCTGCTCCTTGGGAGAAGTCTGAGGCTTTCTATTCCTGCAAAAAGTTATAATCTTGAAAACTCACGGTGCATTTCACTTTGACCTATTGGGTCACTGTGAGTTAGAATCAACTTGATAGCAATGAGTTTGGTTTATGTAAAATGTTCAATCTGGTAATATCCGAAAATAATTTTCAAAATAAGTATGTAGTTTTGACAGCACCGGTTTTTCTCTTGTTTTAATGTAGAACTTATTACGTTGTCCAAAATATATAAATTCCTGAGGCACTAATTCTCTGGAGACGCTGCCTGATAAAATGGCTAACCCATTTTGTTAATCCAAAATTTGGAGATGTCAGTGTACTCAGAGGTACTTGAAGAAAGGCCTGGTTACCTACTTCCAGGATTTTATTGTTTTATTATGACACACACACAGACAAACACACACGACTGCCAGAATCCACTGGAGGCGAACAACCACTGAGGGGATTCCTTAATGGCATTAAATGCCATTACATTTTTGTTGTCCCAGATTAATATCAAAAGAAACCAACTGATCATTCATAAGCTCCCTTCTAAGAAAAGAAGCTCCCAAAGGGGCAGAAGCTAGTGTTTTCTTATGCACTTAGAAGGTCTTGCGTGGAGTATGAGGTGCCCAGGAATGTAGTGTTTACACATTGAGTTGTCAATCTGGAAGGTCAACAGTTCCAAACCACCAGTGTCTCACCTGGGGAAAAAGACCAGACCTCTACTCCTGAAACAGTGACGGGGCCCTCAATTCAAGGGGCAGTTCTGTCCTGGCCTGTAGGCTCACTATGAGCCGGCAGCAACATGGCGACGAGTGTGGGTGGAGTAAGAGGACTGAGCAGTGAAGTTTGGATTTGGTCCTCACTTACACTCTGGAGGACCTCTGGTGGCATAGTGGGCTGTGTTGGGCTAATGAAATGGTCACTAGTTTGAAGTCACCAGCCATTGGACAGGTGGGGGCGGGGGCAGTGTGTTGTGTGTCAAAATTAAGCTTTCCACTGCCCTCAAAATTCAGTGTAGGAAAACCCTCTGTTCTGCTTTGCCTCACAGGGTCCATGAGTCCAAATGGACTCCATGGGAGTGAGTGCGTTGCACTTGGAAGTAAATCACTTAATCTGAAAAAACAAAACAAAAACTGTGATGCAGACTCCAGCTGAAGGCCTCAGTGCGATCCAAAAAAAAAAACCCAAACATTTTCTTTTTAATAGCTAATAACAGATACCCTTCATTGAGCACATCCTAGAGCTAGGTCCTGGGCTGTTTCTTAACATTCCTCATTTAATGCGAATACCCCCAGAGGCAATTGACCAGATCGAACATAGTATTCAGTGAGAAATTGAACCCACGTTTGCCGTGGCCCTTGCTGGTGCATTTTCGTTTTTTATCCACTCAGAATTAGCACACCAGGTGTAATAACGTGGCACCTAAAATTGAAATGTCGGGGCTGAGCCCCAGTGGCGTAGTGGGTGAGTGTGGGCCTGCGGTCCACTGGTTTGATGGCTCAAATCCAGCAGCAGCTCTTCAGGAGCAAGGCTGGGACTCCCACTCCCACCAGAGGGCGGTGATGACCCCAAAAACCCCCAAACAAACAAACAAACAAAAAAAAGGGGCAGGGACATCTGGAAGGCCCTGGATTAAAAAAAAAAAAAAAGGATTGAAGAGTCCTGTGTTTGAAAGCTAGGGGAGCAAGGACGATTCAAGAGGGACGTCGCCACTGTGAGTACCTGTCCCCGCACCTTGTGGCCTGCTACCCTGCGGGGCCCCGACCGCACCGAGGCCGCGCTCCCCGCACCCTGAGGTGGGTCCCAGCCTCTTCGGGGAGGGGCGGGGGGCCAGGAAGGGAGCCGGCGGAAACCGCGTACGGGCGGTGGGCGAGGCTGGTGACCCAACAAAGCGCGCCCGCAGGGCGGTGGCCCCGTCTCGTTTGACACCCGCCGCCAGGCCCCGCGGGCTCCACTTGCGCGCTCCCGTGGCAGCAGGCGGCGTCCGGGCGAGAGGGCCCAGGGAGTGAGCGCGCCAGGCCGGGCGGGGCGGAGGGACGCAGGCGCGCGCCGCCCTTCTCGGCCGTCGGGAGACTGCGTGCGCCCGTTCGGCCTCGGCCCAGCCCGCGCGCGCCCCCGGCCCCGCCTCCTCCCGCCCCCGCCCGCGCGCGCGCGCGCCCGCCCGCCCGCCCAGCTGCGCCCCAGCCCGTGCCGCGTCCATGTAGCCCGGGATCCCCGGGAGACCGAGGAGGAGGAGGGGGCGACCACAAGATGGCGGGTACGTGCCCCTACGCTCGGGCCGCGGCGGCGGCGGCGGCGGCGGCGTCCCCGGCCTGGCCCGGCGCAGCTCTTGGCCGCCGCCGCCGCCGCCGCCCACTTCGGCCCCCGGCCGGGCGGGGGGGCCGTGGCGGCGGGAGGGTGGGCGCGGGGCGGACGCTGCTGGCGCCCGTCCCGCGGGGGCGCTGACCAGGCCTCGCTTGTTTCACTCCCGCGCAGATCTCTCGCTGCTCCAGGAGGACCTGCCGGAGGACGCCGACGGATGTGAGTGCGGCCGGGCCCGGGCGCGGCGCGGCGCGGCGGGCGGGAGGGGGTGACGAGGCGGCCCGAGCAGCCCGCGGCCCCCGGCCGGCGCCCCGCTCTGCCGTTAGGAGACGGGGCGCTCGGGCCGCGCGGGGAGCGGCGTCGCCCCGTGGCGTGCCCCCGTCCCGCCCCGGCCTCTCGGCTCGCTCCTCCGGAGTCGCTCGGCTCGGCTCGGCGTTCCGGGCCGTCTGCCGTGGAAGGAGGAAGCGGGGGAGCAGTCACTGGCAGTGGGAATTGCGGGGTGTAATTGTCGCCCGTGGCGTGGCGTTCGCTGGCCCCACCCCGCCCGTCAGGGCAGGCCCAGGAAGAGGCTGTCGGGGAAGGAAGGTGTTCCCTCTGACTGGCTCGCCAAGGTGCCCGGGGTCAAGCCAATGGCAGGGCAGCCTGGCCGGCCGCCGGACCCTCGGAGGGGTTTCCTCTTTTTCTGTTAGGTGGCAACTACCTGTCTGTGGTTTCACTTTAACTCTCCGCCTCTAGGAGATTGCCCCGATACCCCTTTGATTCGTGGCTTGCGGAAAAGGTCAGGAGGACTTACGAGGGATTACGAGGCATTCAAATAATGTTAACAACCCCAATGGCCTTTTGGGGCATTGAAAACGATCCGCCGAATGGGGGTTTAGGATTCCAGCTAGTTAAAACGTAAATAACAATAAAAAAGAGGAGGCACAAGTTAAAAGAGTAAGGAGTGTGTATTTGTGATTTCCAAGAGAGAACCCTCCTTGCACGTGCTACTTTTACAACAGATTTGCCAAACTCAACGAGAAATTAGGCATCTGTTCTGTGGAACCGGTGAGAACCGACTGAATGCTACCACTCTTAGTAGGTACAGTCAGCATATTTCTTTTAGTACATGTATTCAGAAACCACCCACAAGTCCTCATGTTAAAACTGCAGCTTATTCTTGAGACATTGAAAATTTAAAGACGTAGATACTTTGATTTTAAAGCCGTTTTGACATAGTTTCCAAAATAACGACGCTGACATTGTTTCGGAATACTGGCAGAAAGTTTTGATGTCTAGACAGAGGAGTTTTTCAGTTTGTGACCCACTAAGCATCAGATGATGTGTCTCATTGAGAGAAGAGGCTGAAGGAGAAGTAAATAACTTATTGGAAGGAGTCACAATTTTAAATAATATTTAAGTAAATTTATTGGAAGAAGTCACAATTTTAAATAATTTTTTATGCATGCTAATGTCCATAAAAATTAGGGGTTTGTAAAAGATTTTAAGAGAGTTATCGGGGCTGAGCCCCGGTGGCGTAGTGGTTGTGCGCGGGACTGTGGCCCCCTGGGATGGAGGTTCGATTCCAGCTCCATGGAGCAAAGGCTGGGCCTCTTAATCCCACCACCTGAGGGCAGTGATGCCCCCCCCCCCAAAAAACAAAACAAAACAAAACAAAAGAGTGAGTTATCTGTAAAATGTGATAAGTTTATATCACGGGATCCATCAGATGGTTAAATTGTTCTGCATTGAAGAGGTAGTCAATGAAGAAATTGTGGTCTTTCCAGGGGAAAGTCTTACTAATGCTGAGAGTTACTGTAGCTGAAACCTGGTAGTAATTCAGAGATGGATGCAGTTTGAAATTGTTATTTTAAAAATAACTGTGTTAAAAAATACTGTGCAGTTAATCTTTAGTCTTGTCTGTTATAGTTCCCTTTGTTTAATTTCCAAACCAATAAAACCAAACCTACTGCCATCAATTACAACTCATAAAACTATTATACTGCATCAGAGTCAATTCATAGCAGCACTATAGGAGAATATAGATTCGCCTCTCTGGGTTTGCAAGTCCATAAATCTTTCCCCTGAGCTGCTGGTGGATTTGAACTGCTCACCTTGAGGTTAGCAGTCCATCTTGTAGCTCACAACACCAGTCTGTTCCCACTCATGGAAAGTCTCTGTAGGGTTTCCATGACTAGAAATCATTATAGGAGAAGACAGTTCCATCTTTTTCCCAAGGGTCCCCTCATGGATTTGAACCATGGCTATTAGCAGTCCAAATAGCGGCCCTAAAGCACCACTGGGTTTTTTTGTTTTTATTGAACAATTCTCTCAAAGTCAGGAGTGCTCATTCTCTGAAGGTCAACTTTTATAACCCACTTTGTTTTACGCTAGGCCACTTTGCTACTTAGTATTTTAAAATATTTGAGGTACCTATTGATTTAGAAAGACAGTGGTGGTTCAATGGTTAGAATTTTTGGCTTCCTTGTCAGAGGACGTGGAGACTTTGAACTGATACATGGCCAGAACACCTTCCTAATTCTCTATCATCTGTTACCTGTACGTAGCTTGGGTGTTACTTAATATGAATGAGTTTCTGCAGAACTTCCAGACTAAGAAAGGTTAGGAAGGAAGGCATTAGGGTGTATTTCTGAATACCAGTTGATGATGCTGTGGGTCTAGGTCTGCCCCATTGTCCATTGGGTTGCCGTGAGTTTATGGCTAATAAAAGTACTGGTTTTCAGATAAGTTGCAATATTAAAATTAGAGAAGTGGCTGATCATGCTCTCTATGTAGGAACTTCTTGTATTTAGGTGTAGGACTTCGTAGATATGTGAGTAAATCAGAAGTATTGCTACCAGGATTCTAGTTCATACATGCTCAGAAGTATGCTAAACAAAACATGTTTAGACATGTTCCTGAGATCATTGAATGGCTGCAGGCAGGTTCTCTCAGTAATGCATTTGTTTAGTCTCTTAAAGCACCTTAAAAATGAGTGGGGGATACTTTTTGTGGTATGAGGGAAACATTTTAACAAAACTCAAATGAACAGTTTCCCAAATCAGGCTTTGCAACAAGTTTAAGGAAATGCGATCCCCTTGTGAAGCAATAGTGGTTAAGAGGAGTCTCACTCAGTAGTACAGTGGGTCCTAACCTTGGGGTGCCAACTGCAGGCTCAGCACTTCGAAACTACCAGGGTGCAAGCAGAGGACTTTCTACTCACGTCAAACTTGACCGTCTCAGAAACCCTGTGGCGCAGTTGGACCTGTCCTGTAGAGTCCCCGCGAGTTGGGAGTGGACTTCATGACAATGAGTTTTTGTTTTGAGAAGCGCTTTAAGGAAGGCAAGGAAAAAGAAAAAAAACAAACTGGGAAGACCTCTGATGAATGCAGAAAGTGAAGCAGCCTCAATGCATGAAGTAACTGTGGCTGAAGTTTAAAAACCAGTGGTAGATGACCATTGAATTGCCATTGATGTAATAGCTGCTGGAGTGGAGATCTCACAGAGTTCCCCATTTTCAATTTTAAGTTCACATCTTGAGCTCTGCCAAGTGTAGGCCCTGCGGGTCCCCCAAACTCCAGAAGCTGGTATTTCCACCAGTCTTTTAGGCAAGACTGAATCTAGTGAAGATGATTTTATGGAACAATCATGCCCAAGAACTTACCCAGAGAGAATTCAAGCTATAGAGAAGGCAACGCTGGAGGTTGTGGTGACTTTGGGGGGATTACAGAGGAGTAATCTTAAGAGAATTTCTTGAAGGACACCGGACAGTAATGGTAGCTTATTAGGAAAAGCTTTAAGAAATTGGAAACTGCCTTGATGAGAATAAGGCCAGGAAAGTTGTGCTCAAGAATTCTTTTTCATCACAATATTGCACTCCTTGCAAAAAATGGAGCAACACTTTTGACTTATGTACGTAAAATGGTTAATAATAAATGAGCACTACTTGGTGACATGAATCAAAGCAATATTATCAAAACTGTCTTATCATGTTTAAGAAGTATTAATATAACTGGGAGTAGTTTTTAAAATGTTTTTTAATCAAAGAAAGGTATATGATATACTATATACTGAGACAAACATTAAAGATGGATGTAGGAACTTGTTTGCAATCATGGGACTGTATCATGAAACATATTTTGAATTTAAGTAAAAGCAAACCAGTGACACTATTTGAAGAGGTGCCTGAATGTGATTTCAGATTTGAATCAACCTGTTTGATTTTTGGGGGGGATGTGGGGGACATCACTGCCCTCTGGTGGGAGTGGGAGGCCCAGCCTTTATCCTGGAGAGCTGCTGCTGGATTTGAACTGCCAAGCCAGTGGGCCGCAAGCCCGCACTCAACCACTATGTCACCGGGGCTCAGCCCCCTGTTTGATTTTTATAATTGCTTCTATTCTTTAAATGATGGGAGATAATAAATAATTACATTTTAAATCTATCTATTATCAGTGTTCTAAAGTCACAATATTGATTTACATTTAAGTGGCTAGATTTCTAAAATGGAAGTGGAATAAACTTTATTGAGTTAATGCTAGTAAAATAACTTTAGTAAAAAGGTTTAAGAATTTTTATCAAAGAAATGCATTGAAGAATAATTGAAAAGAATGATTACATAAATAGTTTACAGTAGCTTCCATTCACAATTATTCATCACTGCAGCCTAACTATTAGGCCCTAAGCTAGAATTTTAACCCAGGACTCTTGGGTCTAAATGTTGTATTTTAAATACCAGGCTTTCTTAAATTGTATGGTTTACAAACTGAAAAGCCAAAACTTTTCTTCTAGGTTGCTGAATATGACAATGTAGCGTAAGAAAAAGGAATTATTAGACACCGTCATTTAGTCTTTATATTAAATAACTGTGATACTGTGCAGTTACTAGGTCTGTACTACAGAATTTTCCATATTTGTTGATACTTGGGAATCCTTTTATATTCCATTCGTTTTTGTGTGTGAATACATTATTGAAAGAAATAACGGGCCCAAGGTTGACTTCACTTATGTTCAAATAATTATCTAGACCAGTGTTTTCCAAAGCAGGAGATAATCACCCCCTGCAAAACACTAAAATGACCCAGAGGTGCTACAAAACCAGACACCTATACTGGAATCTGATTTAAGGAAGGGCTATAGTACAGATGTTTTGAATTGCCGAGGACACAGAGAAATTTTTTTCTGAGGGGGACAGTAGAATAAATATATTTGGGAACCATTGGCTTAGACTGGGTTCAGCAAACTATTACAGTTCTTTGGGTGTGTGCATGTCACTGAAGTAAAATGGAAAATGAAAATAAAACACATAGTTTAAAGGATATTATTTAAATAATGGTGATTTCATTTATTTCTGAAAACGTTTACGATTCAGAATTTTTTAATTGTTGTGAGAGACAGGATTGACTCTTCTGTCCCAAAAGTTTGCCGACTCCTGGCCTAGATTATATTTTCAAAGACACTCTGGGCCCTTCAACTCTTTTTGTAAGCCTGTTCATGACAAGTTTCTCAAGCGTTCTTGCCAACTGGGATGTGAAGAGTTAAAAATGGGACTCCTCACTCTGTAGCACCCAGGCAGTCATTCAAAACCCTAAGAAGGGACCCTTGAACTTGATGAGGATTGGGGAGAGTGAATCGTGCAACTAGGTAGTACATTTTGATTATTTCCAACATGTCTGCCTAGGAGAAATCATTACTTAGGAATAATATGATTGGTTTCCTTAAATAGAAGGCTTTCAGAATGATTTTAGTCGGCTCAGCATGTGCTGCCTCGGTTAACTTGCCTTTAGGCTTTTAGGAAAAGAAAAGGAGGCAACCTTTTGTAAATGTGCATGACTGCTACCTGAGCTTATAGATAGATGCAAGCCCCAAAGCAAAACTAGAAAAATCTTAAATGCACAGTTCGTGTTTATTCCTGTGTATGAGTAGAAATTTACCAGTTGCTAGGTTAAGTTTCTTTCTGCTTTATTTCTACTTTGTTATTTTTTATCTTGTTTGCCTTATCCTGTTACCTAAACCAAGTTATTTCCTTACTTCTACATTGCCTTATATATCTTTCATATATGTAGATATCTAGAGGATAAATTAAAAAATAGTACTACAAAGTCATGAAATTTCTTTTAAAATCATTTTATTGGGGGCTCTGACAGCTCTTACCTCCATCCATACATCCATCACTGTATCAGGCACATTTGTACATATGTTGTCATCATCCTTTTCAAAACATGTTCTACTTGAGTTCTTGGTATCAGCTCATTTCCCCTCCCTTTCCTGCTCATGAACCCATGACAATTTCTCAATTATTTTTTTCATGTTATGAAAACTTTTATGAACAAAAGTACCAAATGCAAAGCAACGTATTGTCCATCTTGGTGTATGCATTCTGCTGTAGGAGGTGTTTGCATTTTTCTGACCCTGTCTAGGAGGGCTCTGGCCATAGGGGATTGCTCATTGGGCGCTAACCAGAAGGTCAACAGTTGGAACCTACTGGAATATTTGAGGGAGAAAGCTAAGGTTTTCTGCTCCTGTAAAGGTTTACAGCCTCAGCATCACACAGGGGCAGTTTGACTTTGTCCTACAGGCTTGCTTTGAGCCAAAATTGACTCAGTGGCACAGAATTAATTCCCCCCCCCCCCCCATGATTCTGTACTATAATTGTTCAGATCAACGTTATCTGAGTTTGAGGAACAAAAAAGCTTGAAGGGGCAAGATTCTGAGTTGTAGGGTAAATGGGGTAAGGTTTTCCAAGGAAATTCTCATAGGATAGCTAGCCCTCTCTATCACTGAAGAGTGAGCAGGTACATTATCATGAGGGGGTATGAGATTGTACTCTATATTTTGAGAAAATTATTAATATTGCCCCTTGAAGTGCCCCTAAAGTAAAGCCACCATAACCTTCTGAGTTGCCTTCTCTGCCTTAAATTTAGCTGGCTCAGCAGTTCTCTAAGGACACGAAGACACTCGGTGTATTACTAAGAGAATGTGCACCCATCCAGTTATCCCAGAGACATGTTCAGATGTGTTCTATTTGGAATAGACTGTGCATATATAATCTGGAACCATAGTAACAATACTTTTTTTTACTTACCCTTGTAAATCTATACTTATGAATAAATAATTTTTTATAGTAAAATAATATGAAAAGTTACAAGAAGTGCTGAAAATTAATTTGGAGATTAGTCTTGCTTTTTTAAAATAGAACAAAACTTGGACTTAAAAGTAAATTTAGTGAGATGTTCAGGAAGATGATATTTTTGGCTAAGTAAATTAACAAACCTAGGAAGGGGGTGAAGGGACACATCGGATAGTGTACGATATGACAAAATGATAATTTGTAACTTATCAGGGGTTCATGAGGGAAAGGGAATGGGGAGAGGGGAAATATGAGGGGCTGATACCAAGGGTTTAAGTAGAGGGAGGATGTTTTGAGAATGGTGATGGCAACAAATGTACAAATGTGGTTTGCATTCAATAGATATATGTATTGATTGTGATGAGTTGTATGAGCCTCCAATGAAATAATTAAAAAAAAATAATGAAAACCTTTACAGACTGCTTTAGCATATATCTTTTCAACTAAAAGATCACATTGTTCCCCATCCCCAAATCCATTTCTCAACTTTCTTAAATTTAATGTTTTTTTTTGGGGGGGAGGGGACATCACTGCCCTCTGGTGGTCGTGGGAGCTACCCAGGCTTGCTCCCAGAGGCCTGCTGCTGGATTTGAACCGCCAAGCCAATGGGCCGCAGTCCAGCACTCAACCCCTTACGCCACCGAGCCTCAGTCCCAAATTTAATGTTTTTTAAATTACATTTAAATGTTAATGGGTGAATTAGGTAGGGATGTGTATTTGAGATCCTCAGTTTTGTATTCAATAACTTAATAAAATCCCCTCTTAACTCCCCTTCAACCTATCCCAAAATTTCTCTTCTCCCTTTTGTGGATTACTGCCTTCTCTGGCACCTATGTTAACGCCTGTCTACCTTCTAGCTTACTGCTTCATCTTCTCTCTCTTACCTTGGTACCCTTGATAACCATCAAGTCTTCAGGGCCCAGCCCACAGTCAGGCATGCACAATTCTAGAAGACAACGAAGACAGCAGGGTACAGGGGACGTGACTCTATTCTGGGGGGAAGAGGGAGAAGAGTCCAGAGTTTATTCAACAGTAGAGTTTCATAGTGCTTGAGGCATGCAAGCTTCTTGTAATATGTACACATTAAAATGGACCATGTGTTAATCTCGAAGATCCCAAATCCTCAGTGGGAATACCTCAAAGAGAGGTACCAGGAATGCAAGTGATAAATGGTGCAAATCTCTCCTTAATAAGAGACAAAAGGGAGCGGATGCTCTTAGAGATAAGTGCCATTTGATTATATATGTGAGGAGCCGGCATCTGTCTGAGACAGGATTTATATTAACATTTATAGGAGGTAGTTGTGATAAGGAGAAACATCTTTCCTGGAATATGGTCTTGCAGCGCTTTTCCCATATTTTGGGCTGTGGGGACATGCCTGACTTTGGGGCTGGTTTGCCCAGTCCTGTGGTCCCATGTGCTGGGAGCAGTTTCCCACGGAAGTCTGTATTTTTTTTTTCATGTAAAAATCTACATCTTGATTTTTTCCTTTTTGTATAGCAGTGATTTCATTCAGTATTTATCCTTTTGTGACAAGTATAATGTTCTCTATCATTCTTGAATGACTGCATTTTTAAAGATTTGTTAGTCGCCATATAAAGTGCAATTATTGTCCTCTCCTTGTCCAGAGCAAAGAAGGGGAAGAATTTGGAAATAATTAGTTCAAACAATATGTCATATGAACCCTAGCCTCAATGGCTTTGAGAACTAGATGGTACCTGGTGAACCACTCTGAATGAGATCACAATAGAAGGTCCTGCATATAGTGGGAGAAAAATGTGGAATAAAACACAAAGTTATAAAAAAGATTGACTTCTTGGTGGAATCCTGACTATGACCCTTAGTCACTCACTCCCATGGCTCGGTTTTCAGC
The DNA here is from genome assembly GCA_004026705.1 of Nesogale talazaci. NCBI lineage: Eukaryota > Metazoa > Chordata > Mammalia > Afrosoricida > Tenrecidae > Nesogale > Nesogale talazaci. The sequence continues at coordinate 61,957 of PVJH01009801.1, read as the reverse complement.
CAAACGGTTCATGTATAAGGTAAACTGTTACTACTATGTGCACTCTGTAGAATAATCAACCATGCAAAATAAAAAAGAAGCATTTGCTCTGGGAATTTGTCAAGACAGGAAGAATTAAGAAAGAAGAACAAAAAGTAAACATGGAAAAAGTATAAGAGGTCTGCTACATGGTGGTGTACAATTAATGCCACCTCAAAAAATTCAGTTGTTATGAAAGCAATTTGCTCCAAATGTAATTAAAAATTGAAAGGAAAACGCCTCTCCTATGATTAGGCAAGTGGACTCAAACCTTAAATTTGCTGTTTAGCCACTGTTCACTGGGGCCTACTTTGCAAGGTCATGTATGTATTAAAGCTTTGAACCTTAAGATAGTTTATTTTCTGTGCCCATAATTTTAGCTAGTAAGCAATAATGCTATGTCATTGATACTTTGTTGATATAAGTCAGGCAATGAAAGGGTTTTGATAACCTAAACTCACCGTTTTGCTGAAAGACAGGATTAAAACTGCCCCTATAGATAGGTTTTCAAGACTAACTCTTCATGGCAGTAGAAAGCCTCATCTTTCTCATGGAGAGCAGTTGGTGATTTCGAACCACCTACCTTGTGGCTAGCAGCCCAAAATGCAATCCACTACCCTACCAGAGCTTTTTATTTTGATAACAGTCCCACTCATTTTCTTGAACTACCACTAAGCAATGTACCAAGAATTCAAAATTTTATTGTTATTTTTGACAGTTATATTGGCACATAATCTATGTAGCATAATGTTAAAATTATTTTAATATACTTCCATTTTTTTGTTTTTTGCAGAAGATAAGATTTAGAAATCACTCGATTTGTAAAAATATTTGTTATAGTCCATTTTTTCAACACTTTCATCCTTTTATTATCCTCTGAGGTATTCTGAAGGAATATTGGTCACACAACGGTACAACATGCCATAGAACTATTTAATTCGTATAACCTCACACTTGATTGATACCTTTTATTCCCCACATAATCTTTTTTTTTTTTTTTTTGTGGGCATCACTGCCTCTAGTAGCTGTGGGCGCTACCCAGTGCCGCTCCTGAGAGCCACTGCTGGATTTGAACCGCCAAGCCCGCGGACTGCAGTTCTGCACTCAACCACTTATGCCACTGGGGCTCAGCCCTCCCACATAATCGTTTTTTGTTTGTTTTTGTGGGCATCACTGCCTCTGGTGGTCATGGGCGCTACCCAGTGCCACTCCTGAGTGCCTCCCCTGGATTTGAACCACCAAGCCCGCAGGCCGCAGTCCCGCACTCAACCACTTACGCCACCGGGCTCCGCCCCCCCACATAATCTTTAACAATAATCTATAAAACAAAAAAGCTGATAATCTCTTCTACTCTTCATATTCCCCTGTAGTATTACTTCAAGCTCCAAGTCCACTGCCATCAAGCCAATCCTACTCTTAGCAGCCTGTATGGCAGGGTAGAACTACCTCTGGGTTTCTGAGACTGTGACTCTTTTGATGGCCTTGTTTAAATGTTCTTCAGCCTCATCTTGAACTTACATATGAGCAATTTAAGGCCTATTACATAGTTAGTCCCTAGCTTGGATTTACCTAATACTGAGTTTCACCATCATCTCTTCCCACAGATGTAGACTGATTTCCATGTATTCCATCTGGAGAAGTCCATAGTCATATTTTGTGTTGTTGAAGAAAAATATTTGCTATGAACAAGTCAGTGATCTTGTAAAATTCTATCATGTAGTCACCAGCTTAATTTCTGTTACCAAGTCCGTAATTTCCAACTCCATTTTCTTTGTCCTCGTAATTTCCAACTCCATTTTCTTTGTCCTCATTTCCAACTTCTGCTTTCCAGTTGCCAATAATTATCAATGCTTTTTGAGTGCATGTTTGATCAACTTTTTGATTGAAGATGTTAGTAGAATTCAATTTCTTCATCACTGGTTTTTGTGGTAGGTGCATAAATTTGAATAATAGGTTTATTGATTGGATATCCTTGAAGGCAGGTAGATAAAACCTTATCATAGACAGCATTGTACATCAGAAGTGAAGTATAATATTGAAATGTCCTTTTTGACAATGAAGGTAATGTTATTCCTCATGTTATTTCTGACAGTGAATCATGATTTTTTTGATTCAAAATGGCCAATAAAGTTCATTTTAGCTCATTAATGCATTCCATTTCATTTTTGATGACTTCTAATTTTCCTACATTCATACTTTGCACATTTCAAATTCCAATCATTAGTAGATTTTTTTTGCAGCTGTTTCTTCCCTTGAGTCATGCCCACCAACAAATGAAGGTCCTGAAGGCTTGACTCCTTCTGGTTTGCTCCCTTTCGTAGCTCCACCCTGATCATAGTCTGAGTGCCCTTGGACCTGTAGGGCCATATGCTGGCACTGTCTCTGATAACTTTTTGCTTCCATTCATTATACCTTCAATATCTGACAATATTTCAGTGCTGTGGATAAGGTTTTTAGTGGTTATTTCCTCCGAAGCAGGACGCCAAGCCCCCCCTTCATTGTTAGTTCTTAGTCTGGAAGCTCCATTGAAAACTGGTAACTTTTCGTGACCCTACTGGCATTTGAGGGTTTATATTTGTTTGCTCATTTTTTTTTTTTTGGGGGGGGGGGCATCACTGCCTCTGGTGGTTGTGGGCGCTACCCAGCACTGCTCCTGAGAGCCACTGCTGGATTTGAACCGCCAAGCCCGCGGGCCACAGCCCTGCACTCAACCATTTACGCCACCAGGGCTTTTTCCCTACTGGCATTTGAAATACTAGTGATAGAACTTCCAGCATCACACCAACACTCCAGTCACCACTGGATGGCAAACTGACAGGGAGGGGCTGGCCACTAGAGCTAGTGATGCAGAAATTGAATTCTAGTTATGTCCAGTCTAAAATTGGACAAATGTGCAATTAAGAGGCGTTGATAATTATTGGCAGGCAGACCACAAGAGGAAGGAACAGCTGTTGGAAAATACAATCTTTGTGATAGAAATGAAGCCAGACTCTGCTTTTTAGAATTTTACAAGACTACTTGTTCACCAAAATACCATTGTGTTGACTCAGATCCATCGTGACCTATGCACAGCAGAATGAAACATTGCACTATCTTGTGCCATCCTTGCAATTGTTCTAAGCAGCTGGCCACCTAGCCCATTGTTTCAGCCACTGTGTCAGCACATTTCCTTGAGGGCTTTCCTCTCAGCTGCCTCTTTTCCCCCAGCACATACCCTTCTCCAGGGACTGGTCTCTCATGACATGTCCAAAGTGTGTAAGACAACGTCTTGCCGTCATGGCTCTAAGATGCACTCTGGCCATACTTTTTCCAAGATAGATTTGTTTGTCCTTTTAGTAGTCTGTGGTACTCTAAATATTCTTCAGCACCACCATTCAAATACATCAACTCTTCGGTCTTCCTTATTCAGTGTCCAACTTTCACATGCATAATAGGCGATGGAAAATACACGGCTTGGGTCAGGTACATCGGACTCAACAAAATAGCGTCCTTGCTTTGTAATACTCTAGAGCAACAGTTATCAACCTGTGGGTCGTGACCACTTTGAAGGTTGAATGACCCTTTCACAGGGGTTGCCCCATTCATAACAGCAAAATTACAGTTATGAAGTAGCAATAAAAATAATTTTATGGTTGAGGAGGGGGAATCACCACAACATGAACTGTTTTAAAGCGTTGCCGGCATTCGGAAGGTTGAGAACCACTGCTCTAGAGAGAGCTTCTGTAGTAGATTTACATAATGCATTTCCTCATTTTAATCTCACTGCTGATTCCTGAGCACTAACTGGATGCAAGCTAGACAGATTCCTTGACTTAAACCTTTTTTCCATTTATCATGATGTTGCCCATTGGTCCAGTTGTGAGGATTTTGGTCTTTACATTGAGTCCTAAGCTATGCGGAAGGCTGCACGCCTCGATCTTCCCCCTTAAGTGTAGAATACACAATCAAATTGACTACATCTCTGGGATGAGACAATAGAGAAGCTCCCTTAAGTGTAGAATACACAATCAAATTGACTACATCTCTGGAATGAGACAATAGAGAAGCTCAATATCAGCAGCTAAAATAGGACGGGGCCAACTGTGGAACAGACTATTAATTGCTCAGGTTGAAGCAGAAGAAAAATTTAAATACAACCTTAAATACATCTCACCTGATTTTTTTTTTTGGGGGGGGGGGCATCACTGCTCTCCGGTGGTGGGAGTAGGAGGCCCAGCCCCACTGCTGGAATTGAACCTCCGTCCCACTGGGCCGCAGTCCCACACACAACCACTACTCCATCAGGGCTCAGCCCCATCTCACCTGCTTTTTGAGAGCATCTCAAGAACACATTTGATGCATTAGACACTAATAGCCAAGGACCTGGTGAGCTTTGGGACGGCATCGATAACATCATAGATGAAGAAAGCAAAAGGTCATTTAAAAGACAGAAAAGAATGGGAAAAAACAACGTGGACTTCAGAAGACCCTCTCAAACTTGTGCAGTAAAAGTAAATGGAAAAGGAGATTAAGTCACAGGGTTGAATAGAAAATTTCAAAAAAGACAGCTCTAGAAAACAATGTAATGGCTGAGCCCCGGTGGTGTAGTGGTTGTGCGCGGGACTGCGGCCCACTGGGACGGAGGTTCAGTTCCAGCAGTGGGGCTGGGCCTCCTACTCCCACCACCGGAGAGCAGTGATGCAAAAAAAAAAGAAAAGAAAAGAAAACAATGTAATAAAATGTGCAAAGACATAGAGTTAGACAACCAAAAAGGAAGAACATGCTCATCATATCTTACACTGAATTCAAGAAAAAACAAGCTTTCAAGTTGCAATGTTGAAAGATCCTATGAGCGAAATATTGAATGATGTAGGAAGCCTCAAAAGGGTGGTATTAATACATGAAGTCAATGTACCAAAAAGAACTAGTCAGCATCCAACCATTTCAAGAGGGAGCATAAAAGCAAGAACTTATGGTACTGAAGGAAGACTCCAAGCTGTAGTAAAGCATTAGCCAAAAACAAGACTCTAGGAATTGATGAAATACCAATCGAAATGTTTCGAAAAGCTGATGATGCATAGGAACACTCACTCATCTATGCCAAGAAAATTGAAAGATGACTAACTGGAAGAGATCCATATTTGTGCCCATTCCAAAGAAAGATGACCCAACAAAATATGCAAATTATAGAACCTCTTCATTGATTATCACATACAAGTGAAATTTTATTAAAGGTCAGTAAGGGTTGTAGCAGTAGATTAAGATTACAGATAAGAAGACCTAATTGGACAATGTCAACTCTTTACAAAGGGTCATTCTGAATCAGAATCAACTTGACGGCACTCAACAATGTATTCGAATGTTTTTCATGTCCCTTTCCTTTGGGGATTATAATAACAGGATATTTAAAGACTTCTTACTGTTAATTGATTATTTGTGAATTCTGTATTAATTTACATACTTGCTAACATTTATTTGTAACCTCAAAGTCAGTAGAAAGTCAATTCTTTTTGATCCTCTATCAAAGTTCAATTAGGGTCTTCTTCTTTTGCCCCCTTGATACGTTCTCTTAAACAGCCATGTGTTTTTCTCTGGTTTCTTGACTATATGGAATATTGTTAAATGTTCTTCAGTGTCTTTTTATACTGCAGACATCCCTCAGGCTGTGAATATCGTAGAGAGAGCTTCTAATTGACCTTTAATGCAGGCCTTAAGTCTGTCACAGCCAAATGAGAATAGGCTGTTCAGTGATTTGTTAGAATTAACCCCGAGGGCGAACATTATAGGTTGAAGGCTTGGAATGGGTCATTTGAGAGGTGTAATGAGCCCTTTCAGGAGCCTTTTGTATAAGATTTATTTATTGGCAGGGATGTAGAAAGTCACAAATGTTCAAAGGTCTTTGAAGTCTTGCTTTAATTTTGGCCTCACTTTGAAATAATTGAATAGATTCTTTAGCCCATTCACCTTACTGCACTGAAAACACTAAAACAACCTCACTGCCACCAAGTCAGCTCAGATTTGTAACAACTCTGTAGGACAAGGTGTAAGTGCCTGGTGGGTTTCTTAGGCTACATATCTTTACAGAAGCAGAGAGCTTATCTTTCAAGTTGAACTACCAACTTTATCATTTGCAGCGGAATGTGCAGCCCTCTATTACTGGGACTTGAGCCCCCTTGCTTCATTAACAGCTTTTTCAGTCACTGAGAAGACTTTAAACTTTTTCTTGCACTAACCCAAACCAAACTCATTGTCATTGTGTTGGTTCAATATATAGCAATCCTATAAAATGGGATAGAATGGCCCCTGTGGGTTTCCAAGACTGTGACTCCGTGGGAAGAGAAAACCTCATTTCCCCTTTCTTGCACTATTAGCAAACTCACAGCCATTGGTGTAGTGCCTCCTTAGGACAGGGCGGAACCATGTCAGAGTATTTGAGAAGATAACTCTCCTGTTTCAAACTGTGGATCACAGCCCAACTTGTAACTACTACGCCACCAGGCTCCTTTCTTGCACTAAAATATGGCTAAGGAAGAACTGTAGTCACTTGTTCACCTGACCTCCACAAATTCTTAATCACAGTTAAGAACGGCCTCCTGGGCTAAGCCCCGGTGGCGTAGTGGTTGAGTGTGGGACTGTGGCCCATTGGCTTGGCGGTTCAAATCCAGCAGCAGCTCTCCGGGAACAAGGCTGGGTAGCTCCCACGACCACCAGAGGGCAGTGATGCGCCCACCCACACCCCCCCCCCCCCCCCAAGAAAAAAAGAATGGCCTCCCTAGATTCTAATTTTGTATCTTCATTTCAGGGAGTTGGTTGGGGTTTGTAGGGAATTGCTCCTGATGGTGTGGCTTTAAAATTTCTCTTCATCTGTGAACCTGTGAAATGTAGATCACGAATTAATTTGTTCCCAAAGTGCAATGGTGAAATAAATACAATTTGTTAGACATTTCAATGACATATGAGAAATGAGGAAGCAGAGACAATGGACACCAAGTTATTCCAAACTTCGCAGAACAATTTACCTTTAAAAAAAAAAAAAGAATCCTCATTAGTTAACGGAGACCATCTATGCAGTGGCCCTGCCCTCCAGATTTTGAGTGTTGGCTATGCTGTTTTGATTCTGAATGGAGGCCCATCAGCCCTGGACTTCAGCCTTGCCCTCGCAGCCCATTGGGATGATAGCTACTCCCATAGCTTTGGCTGGCCCCATCTACCTAGTTACCCCAGTGGTAACCCCAACCTCTCAGACAAGGTGGGCCTAGTTGTGCTCATTGGACATGACATCCCCACCTCCTCTGTTTGGGGCAGTGGCTCTATCCACCCCGTACACCTTAATGCCCGCCCTAAATCCTAGAACTAACAGAAATTCGGACTTTTTGGAACCTAGGAGGGTGTGGCCCTGCCCTTCAAGACCTAAGCAGGTCTGCTTTCCATGTTCCTTCAAAAATTCTCATTTGCAAGCTGCTTTCGGGGATGGTTCTTTTCTCATCTTTTCTTGGAGGACAACAGATAATAACTCCTTTGGCCTTTTTCTGCCTTTTAGGCAGGTTCTCTACTTCATCTGTCTATCCACTACAGTCTTAGCTGGTAGGTTTTCTGTGTAGTACTTGAATCCATCAGTCACTACTAGCAAAAATGGCATGAGGAAGGCATTTAGTCTCTCGTGAGGCAGAGGTTGGACATGTCACCAACCTCAATCTTTGCTTATCTGTTCTGACACTTAACTGTTCCTCTCATGATGATATAATTCTCCACTGGGTTCAATAACTCACTGTAGTGAACCTACAGTCAACACTCAAAATTAAAGGGTTTATTAGAAAAGTTAACAAGTTATCACAAAGGATCAGTAAACAATGAAGACAAAATCATTGGTATATAATGTGTGTGCTTGTGTAGAAGCTGAGTTTTTCAGCCCATTTTGATGCAGTTTTTGTGGTAAAATTAGGTGTTTTGGTGGATAATCAGGCTTATACCAGGGTATATACGGTTGTCCCTGGTCCACAGCTGTATCTTTTCATCCAGCAGCCAAGTCTCTCTCTCTCTCTCTCTCTCTCTCTCTCTCTCTCTCTCTCTCTCTCTCTCTGCCACATGATCCCTTGCTCCTGCCGCTGTGGGTCAGGAAGTCTGCCTGTCACTGCCTCGTGCTTTGTTTCAGTCTTGCTGCTGCTACTTTGTTCTATCTTTTGGTCTTCTTGACTTGGACTTTGGTTTCAGCCCAGCTCCTTTGCTTTGGTCGAGGGCCTCTTTGCCACAGTCTCTGGTGCTTCTGGTCTCAGCCTCTGTCACTTCAGACAGCGATCTAGAATGTGCTTCACTAGTGTCTGTTTTTTGTGTTGTCTTGGGACTTCAGTGTGTTTCTGCTCTTGAGGTGGCTTAGACTTACAGTTTCTCTCAGCAGACCACACTAAGGAGACAAAGGGTGATAACTTATTAGGTTCACATCTCTTACTAGTTCAGACTTAATCTTGTCTATTAGCATAGCAGAGAACTTCCTCCAAAGTGGGATTATAGCCACAGGTGCAGAAGCTAGAATTTATAATGTTTCACATAATGGATTATGGCCAGAAGGGCTTTAATGGTTGACTGTATTTCATAGGTTTAATCTCATACAAAAGTGTGTGTAGCCACGTCTTTGGTATACATTCTTGGACATATTCTTAGTTTGTACCGTGTGGTTTTTTTAATCTGTTTTTTTCTAAATTTCTGTTTTTATTTTGCACATCATTTTTTTTGCACATCATTTTACAGTTCATTTATCGTACATTTTCATAAAAGCAGCAAGGAGAAACTAAATGGTCCTTATAAGACTTGATATAGACATCTCAGTTATATAACCAAGTTCATCACTTAAGTTTTACCTTTCAGTGCTGAGCCCTGGGGGCGTAAGTGGTTGAGTACAACTCTGCGCTCCACGGGCTTGGTGGTTCAAATCCAGCGGTGGCTCTCAGGGCGCACTGGGTAGCGCCCACGACCACCAGAGGCTTCCCCCCAAAAATGAAAAAAAAAAAAAAGTTTTACCTTTCAACAAACATTTGAAGTATTTAGACCAGGTTTTTGCCCCTGTGTAAAAAGTACTGCCCTTTTTCCATTGTCCATTACATGCTCATCTTCTTTTAAAGCTCTCCTAGATGCACATTCATACCACATTTCTAGCTCCATTCTGTTTTTTACGACTAGAGATATTTTTCTTCAGCTTTCCACTTTGTAGAGCCCCCACCAGGATTACCTTTGTTGTTGGTTGCTAGGTGCTGCTGCCAAGTCGATTCCAAGTGCTGGTGGTCCCGTGCACAGCACCATGAAACTAATCGGCCTGACGCAGCCTGAGATTGCTCTTGTGTTGGAGCCGCTGTGTCCATGCATCTTGTTGAATGTCTTCCTTTTTCTGTTGTTGTCCGACATTTGATCAAGAGTGATGCCCTTCCCACAGACTGATCTCTTCCTGACAAACATGCTCAGATACATGAGACAAAGTCTCACCGACCTTTCCTCTAAGGAGCATTCTGGCTATACTTCTTCCAAGAGAGATTTATTTGTTCTTTGGCAGTCCATGGTATTTAATATTCTTCTGCAGAACCATAATTCAAATTAATCAATTCTTCTTTGGTACCCCTTATTCATTGTCCAATTTGCACATGGATATGAGTCTATTAGAAATATCATGGTCTGGGTCAGGCATACTTTAGTTATCAAAATAACATCCTTTTTGACATTCTGCGTAGGTCTTGTGCAGCAAAGTTACTATTAAATTTTGGTGACTTAACATTTTTCTAGCCATTACCCGGTTCCCAAACTGCTTCCGTGTTTTAGGTATCTAGAAAACCATTTCACTCAAAGTATAAAATTCTGTCTTAGTTATCTATACTGTAGTCTTAATGGAAATACCAGGATGGCTTTAACAATGAAATTTTTTTCCCCACAATTTGGAGGCTAAATTTAGTGCACCTGCTCTCGGAAAAGGTCCTTGGCTTTACTCAGTATCTTTGAGCCTGGCACTCCATGAATCTTGGCATCAGTCTTCCATGGGTCTTGGAATTTCTCTGTGCCAGGACTCCTGGTCCAAAGGATATTTTGTATCCCCAGGCTTTTTCTTGCTGTCAGTTAGGTCTCTCCCTCCGCGTCTCTCTCTCTCTCTCTCTCTCTCTCTCTCTCTCTCTCTCTCTCTCTCTCTTTCTCTTTTATGTGAAGGGTTTTTTCCCCCACCAGTGATTTTATTCCCCACCAGCTCTTATAACATTTACTACATCATTTGAATCAAGCATATTTGTATTGTCTCTTATTTTTCTTAAAAAGTGCATCCTAGACAACTACACAATACTGGAAATTGTGGATTAGTCAATTTGACATGTATTTAGGAGACACAATTTAGTTCACCCCTTTTTGGGGTGAGGGGGCATCATTGCCTTCTGGTGGGAGTAGGAGGGCCAGCCTTGCTCCTGGAGAGCTGCTGCTGCTGGATTTGAACCACCAACCCAGTGGACTGCAGTTCTGCACACAACCACTATGCCACCATGGCTCAGCCCAGATTGTAAATTGTCAAAAAGAAAAGTAAAATAAACTGAAAGCCAAGCACACTGCTTTCAAGTTAATTCCAGTCTCTTAGTGATTCTATAGGGCCTAGTAGATTAAAAAATATATGTTGTATTTTGTATTCTTTCTTATAGCTTTAAGCTGAATGTAATAAAATAGTTTTCCAATTGTATTCGAAGTAGTCTACCAGATGAACCTGTTAAATTCACTTACTTAAGAACATTTTAAAAGACTTATAAAAGCAGTATAATTAGAACTTGGCTAAGGAAAAATCATGAATTTTTTATTTATAAGGCAGCATTTGAGAGGTTCTCTTGTGTATCTAAACAAAGCTAGCACAAAGATAAAAGCTCCAATTATGAGTCATCAGTAGGTAGATTAATTTCAAAACATTTAAGTGTCTCTGTGTATCAGAAAATGTTTGGGGAAGACAGTCTTGAACAAGGCAAAATTCTATACCCTTGTGGAACCTCTATGTATTGTTAAAATAAATAATAAAGAAGAATGAAGCATTCAAGAGGAAATTGGATAGACGTAATCAGGAAATGAAAATAAGAAAATAATTTCTTTGAAAGCTCTCAGGGATTTGAAAAATCTCCTGAAAGAGCAAAGAGCTTTTATTTAAATGTGAGCCATCCACCTTAGTTCTAGAATCCATTTTTTTCAGCCTCATGTTTTTTTCATTAATTGTATTTTTGTTTGTTTTGTTTTTGGACATCACTGCCCTCTGGTGGTGGGAGTAGGAGGCCCAGCCATTGCTCTTGTGGAGCCACTGCTGGAATTGAACCTCCATCCCAGTGGGCCACAGTCATTAATTAATTGTATTAATTAATAACAGCCCTCATTAATTGTATTCTCTTCCTCAGAGAATTAATGTTTGACTAGTTTCAACTTCAGAACACGTTTCAAATCTTTCATCATTTTTAAATATTAGAAACACAATTTTGGGGGGGCTTTATATTCCAGTTAATAATGTATGAGGAGATACTCTCTAAAAAACTGGATGTGATGTGAGGGGGATAGTGTGTTTGGAGTTCATTTCACCACGTCAGACTGTTAATCATGCTTTCTATTTAGAGGTTATGAAAAGGTTGCATTAACAGTGTACAACCAGAGACCTGACTTGTGGTAGACGGGGGACTTGTTTTGTCACTACAACAATGCACCCACCCACACAGCCATCTCAGTGCACCAGTTTTTGGCAAAACAGCATACATACCTCTCTTGCCCCACCTACCTTACTCACCTGAACTCCCTCTGTGAGACGTCTTTTTGTTTCCATGAGTGAAGAGGGACATGAAAGGACAGTGATTTGACGATGAAGGGGAAAAAAAGACGAGAGAAGGGTTGTCAGCCATCCAAACAGATGAGTCTGAAAATGTTTCCAAGAATGGAATCACAGATGTGACAAAAGCACAAAGTGAAGTGGAGAGTACTATGAAGGTGGTGAGGTTGTTTTGCAAATAGAAATAAACACATAGCTTTGAAAGAAAATTCTGGGTTTTGTGGGTGATTATTATTATGATTTCATAGCCACAGTTCTAGGACACACATTGTACATCCTTTGTTTTCATTTCCTTACATTTTGTGTGCCCTCTTGAAGGAGCTCTAGTGGTATAGTGGTTACACATTGGTATGTTAAATTCAAATTCAAAACCACCAGCTGCTCCAAGAGAGAGCGAGGCAAGGCCTCCTACTACTGCAAACAGCTAGAGTCCCAGCAACCCACAGGGACAGTTTTACCCTGTCTTACAGAGTCACTAAAAGTCAGAATTGCCTTGAGGCCAGTGTTTCCTTAGTCACTCTAGTTTGGCTCCTCTGCTTCCATACTACTGAAAATTGGCCCTGCTGCATGCAGTAGGTAATAAAATGTGACACAGTAGTACCAGATTTTTTTCTTTGACTCTTGATAGTAAATTCATTGCCATGGAGTTCATTTTGACACCGAGTGACCCTGTAAGACAAGGTAGAACTACCTCCTTGCATTTATAAGGCTGTTAGTCCTTATGGGCGCATCTTTCTCCCACAAAGTGCTTCATGGTCTCACACTTCACATCTTGAGCAGCCCGACTTGTAACCCAACTGTGCCATCAGCGCTCCTGTAGGTGCTGATGCTATTTGATCATATTTCAAGTTCTGTTTGCGTGTACGTTCCTTTGAGACCATCACTTTCTCTTTAGGGTTGCTATTTACTGACTTTCCTTTCTAGTCCTATACCTTGAATGCATGTTGACATTGTAGTTTGTATATACCTCCCTTTACAATGATCATCTTAAAATGTTTTGTTTTGTTTTTCAATATTAGTTTTTTTAAAGCAGAGGACTTAGGTTTTTTTTTTGTTTTTCAGCATGCAACCAACCTAGTACTTGGCACATAGTTCATAAATATTAACTATATCACTGTAGGATTTTATTTATTGATACATATGTTAATAGTGCTCTGATTGAAAGTAAATTGTATACCTTTATTTAGCATTTCCCCCATACTGAGTTTCTATAGATTCTGATCCATTTCTAGGAGCAACTAGAAAATATCTGTAGAAAAAAGAGAGGAAGCACCCTTCAGTTTATAACATCTAAATTGATACTTTTGTGACTCTCTGTACCACTTTAGAAATGAGATGGGCAGTTTAACTTCAGAGGGCCATATGTTAGTTTCAAAGTGTTATAAGGAGTATTTCTGATGTTTCTGATAGTTGGTGTGGATGACTACAGCTCAGAGTCTGATGTGATTATTATACCTTCAGCCCTGGACTTTGTCTCACAAGATGAAATGTTGACACCACTGGGAAGATTGGACAAGTATGCTGCAAGTGAAAACATATTTAACAGGTGTGTGCATACTCATTTCTTGATGGGGAAATGGGAGAATAATTTTTCAATATTAATATGAGTAGTGAACAATAAAACTGTCCAATTTTTAAGTAGGTATTATTAACATGTACAATCTGAGTCTCCAAGCTTAATGAATAACTACAGACGTGGCCTATTTTATACTTTCTACTCCTAGATTCTCATAAGCATATTAAACTTCCTTTACTTTTTCATAGTGGTGGTAGGAAACTATTGGTTTTTGCCATTTGACATGTTTTGGTATTTGTATTGACTGACTATTGAGGAGGCAGTCATTCTTTTAACTATTACGTAAGTGCCAGGTGATATACAGGGGATTGGATTACAACAGTGACCAATAGCTTACACTATTGCTAGTGTTTATTTAGTTATGATCCCCAGACCACCTATCTCAGGGTTTTCTGGGAAATAAAGTATATACTCAAAATATTTTATTATAGGTGTATCTAACTCATATTAGTAAATAGTTATAAATATGCATTTTTATAATGACTAGATGCGTGTTTTATAATGTATATTTTATAGGTGTGTATTTTATAATGACTAGGTGTATATTTTAAGTATTAAGGTAGAGGAGTGATAATTGTTTAAAATGAACTTCTGAATTTAGAAATTTGCTAAGATGAAGACAAATTTTTGTAAATATTTAATTGTATTAAAATAAAATCACTACTAGCACTTACCACTTAGGACATTATATGTATAATTTAAAAAATTATTCTATATTTTAATATTCCAAATGTTGATTATTAATGCCACTGAACATTTTATAATTTCCTTTTTTTACATAGACAAATGGTGGCTCGAAGTTTGCTGGATACATTGAGGGAAGTCAGTGATGATGAAAGAGATTGTATTGCTGTCTTGGAAAGAATTAGCAGATTAGCTGATGATTCAGGTATGTTTATGTAGAGAAAGTAGATATATCCTATTTTTAAACATTTGATTACTGTTACCAAATATGTCAAAAAATGCAAATGTTAGTGTTATGAGAAATATTAATATTTCTTTGAAAGGTTTTAAAAATAAATAGCAAACCTTTCAGTGACAACAAGAAAAAACCTGTAAGACTCCATTTTTTCCCCATGAACTTTTTTTGTTTGTTTTTGGGGCATCACTGCCTTTTGGTGGTCGTGGGAGCTACCCGGCACTGCTCTTGAGAGCCGCCACTGGCTTTGAACCGCCAAGCCTGCGGGCCAGAGTCCCGCATTCAACCACTTATGCCACTGGGGCTCAGCCCCACGACTCAATTTTTTATAATAGGTCTGTTTATAATAATTTTAGAAATTTCTTATTAAAAATTAAAGAATCTTAAGATTTTTCTTCTGTGTCAGGTAAATATATTTTTATTAAAACTTTAGAAATCTGAGTAAATTAAAAGATGTAAACAACTATAAAATTTCTAGGAAATATAAATTATTTTTGTAAACTATCTCACTAGTCAAAATTATTCATCACCTGTTTTACAAAATAAAAACTGAATTGTCTCCTAAGAGAAGATAGGCTAGAATGTGTTTAAAGTGGTAAGTTCCAATAAAGAAGAGGGCAAAGAGCATGAATAATCGCTTCACCAAAGAGGGTATGTATAAATATAACCAACTGGCACATAAGAAGATAACTTATCTCAAAGTCAGAAAAATACAGGTCAGAACCACAATGAGATAACATTCACTTCTAGATTGGCTAAATTTTTTTTTTTAAGTAAGGAAAATTTTAAGTGTTGGAGGGATGTGGCGAAAAGGCTGATGAGACTTTAAAGAGTGAAGCCATTGTGGAAAACAGTCTGGTGGTTTCTCATAAAACTAGATGCCATATGAACCAGTAATTCCACTCCCAAATATTTAGCCTAGGGATGTAATAGAACTAACATAGACAGACATGTGTACCTAAGTTCATCATATCACTAATCACAGTAGCCAAATATTGAAAACAGCCTAATTGTCAGTCAGTGAATGAGAAGAAACATAAGGTGCGTGCATGCACACACACACCCCTTTTGTGTTGTGACATAGGTTACAAATCCTCAGTGTAATAGCACTCTTGCCTCTTTTGCCCTGGATTCCCCACATCCATTTGTCCTTGCTTGCCCTTTTTGCCTTGTGAGCTTTGTTTCTGTGTGCACGCATTCCTTTAACTATTTTTGGTGATGGGAAAAGAAATACTGAATGAGGGAGAAGTCTGCACCACCTGATGAAAGTAATTAATGCCCCAAAAATGTGTGTAAAAAAAAATTAGCCTTTTGGTAATTGCTATGGTCATGGTTGATATAAAACATTGTTTCTTAAAATGGAATATAAGCCTATTGACCCCATAGCAGGAAAAAACAATTAGTCATTACCCTCTGGCAGTTAAAAATTTTGTGCTGTAGTTCATAATCTTGGATAAGGTATGCTTTGCAGGCTCCCTGGAACTTTGTAGTGCTCCCCAGGGACAAGATCATCCACTTAGGAAACACTGGCCTGAACCATTAGTTCTATTAAACTTTGTTCTTGAAAGTTACTGTTTTCTGTCTCTTTTGGTCTACATTAGTAGACACCAAGTAATTTTGTCACTAATTTTTGGTCACTTGCTTTTTGTTTTTTTCTTTTTAAACTTTTTACTGTGAATTTGGTGAAGGTTTACATTGAAGAGTATATACATTTTGCTTCTTATCAAGTAATGCAATTCCCACAATGCATCGCAGTACTTACCCCATGCTTCCAACTTTTTAGAACCCCTGATCTACTTTCCAAATTGGGCATTTACTCAAGTTTACCAAGAAATTTGAAAGACAGCTAGTTGGCCTACTGACTGAGATGTTTGTGCTCATTCCAAAGAAAGGGAACCCAAGAGAGTGCTCTTACTATAGAACAATATCACTGATTACACATGCAAATAAAATTTTGCTGAAGATCATTCAACAGTTCCAACAGCAAATTGACAGGGGGCTGCCAAGATTCAGGCCAGATTCAGAGGATGACATGGTAGAAGGGAAATCATTGTTGACATCAGATGTATCTTGGTGAGAGTAGTGAATACCAGGGAGATGTTAACTGTGTTTTATTGACTATGCAAAAGCATCTGACTGTGTGGACCATAATAAACTATGGAATACCTTGAGAAATTCCAGAACACTTCATTGTGCTTCTGCAGAACTTGTGCATGGCAGTTGTGCTAGTAGAACAAGGGGATACCACATTGTTTAAAATCAGGAAAGGTGTGTGTCAGGGTTTTATCCTCTCACCTTACGTATTCTTGCTGTATGCTGAACAAATCATCAGAGAGGCTAGGTTATATGAAGAAGAATGCAGCATTGGGATTGGAGGAAGGCTTATTAACAGTCTGCTTTATGCAGATGAAACAACCTTGCTTGCTGAAAGTGATGACTTGAAATACTATAGCCTTCAATATGGACTACCGTCCAACATAAAAAATTCTCACAGCTCAATCATTAGATAACATCATGACAAACGGAGAAAATGTTGAAGTTGTCAAGGATTTTGTCTTGCTTGGATCCACGATCAATGCTCAGGGAAGCAGCAGTCAAGCGATCAAGAGACCTGGCAGAAACCCCCCATAATCAGTGTAGAACAGAGTTCAATCACTTAAAGGTTCAATCTGTACAAATCATCAACTCATGGATTGTGGTTAGGAGCTGGGCTATGCTTATATTGTTGCTTTTTCTCAACAGTATATTAAAATGTGCCGTTAGATGTATTAATGACACTGTCACTATTAGAATTGCCTGCCCTGGGGGGTGAGTGATAATGTTCTTTGTCATAAAATGATAATGAGACCTCTAAAGTGAACCAGATTATATATAATCTGAACACAAATGAACTGACTTGCCAGACTCTCACTTAATTCTAGCTCTAATCTAAGAACAATTACTTCTTAAAACATGGCCCTGTTCAAGAAGAGATCACTGAAGATAGGGGTGCTATAGGAAAGTGTGACTAATGGTACCCCACTATCAAAAATAATAGTGTCTATAATTTCAGACAAGCAGCTATCTAAGTGAGGTATCGATTAAATCCATATGGAAGACGCTCCCCAGCCTGTGTGATCCAGGATGATAAATAACAAAATCTCAGTACTGAGATGGATTAGGCCTCTGAGAACATCATGACAGATCCAGGCTGTCAACCAATTTGACCTGTCAACCGTTTTCTCTTTATCAGCATGGTCTCAGAGAAATTCAAGCGGTGATCTCTACCCCTGAGCTCAAAATATACACGAACATTCATTTTTGTCATTTCACACAGGATTTACTAAAGACTACCACCACCCCCCAAACCCCAAAAATAATCAAAGCTCTGACTTCCCTTATTCTTTCCAGAAAATAACCCAGTAAACTGCATGGACATATCTAAACTTTGCTAGCCCAAGAAGAAGCACTACCGTGATGCAGAAGTCAAACATCCTCTCTCCATTTTCATGATTTTTTTTCTCTAGTACCTCATTCTTGGTACCTTAATGTGTTAGGCTAGGTAGACTAGAAAAACAAATTCATGACACATATGTTCATAGAAAACTTTATATACAAGAGCAATTAAATATTTAGAAAACATCCCAACCCAGTATAGATCAAGTCCATAAGTTTGATATTAGCCCATATACATATGCAGTGATGCTGAATGCAGAGAGAATAGTAAGCAGTTCCATTTATAGGATTATGTTTGTAATTTATATAGACCTTAAAATATTTTTTGAGGAGTCCTATTGGTGTAATATTTGTAAGTTGGATAGCTAACCACAAGGGAAACATTCTGAAACCAGCTATTCCAAGAAAGACAAAGTTTTCTACTCCTTTAAAGAGTTACAGCCAGCTGAGTCCTGGTGGCATAGTGGTTGTGTGCGAGACTGAGGCACACAGGGTTGACGGTTCAAATCTAGCAGCAGCTCTCCAGGAGCAAGGCTGGGCTTCCTACTCCCACCAGGGCAGTGATGCGGGAAACAAAAAGAAGAAATAAAAAAGGGTTCAGCCTCAGAAAGGCATAAGGACATTTCTCCATTGTTCTTTGGGTTCACTGAGTTGGCATTGACTCTGGCAGTGAGTTTGATTTTTCATAGGCTAGAAAGAACATTTGGAAATTTAATATTAACCTCATGATGATTTCTTTTTTTGTTGTTGTTGGGCATCACTGCTTCGGGTGGTCGTGGGCGCTCCCAGTGCTGCTCCTGAGAGCCGCTGCTGGATTAGAACTCCCAAGCCTGCGGGCCGCAGTCCCGCACTCAACCACTTACGCCACCGGGGCTCAGCCCCTGATGATTTTCTATGTACATGCAATTGCTTATGTTTGTTCCTAAATGGTTTTAAGAGAAGAGTTTTCTCAAGTATAAGTTTTCTTTATTATTTATTTACTTATTTATGGCATCATTGCGCTCTGGTGGTCATGGGAGCTACCCAGCCTTGCTGCTACTGGATTTGAACCACCAAGCCAGTGGGCCGCAGTCCCACACTCAACCACTATGCCACTGGGCCTCAGCCCTATTTTTTACTTAACAGAAATATAATAACTTTATGGTTCTTTCGTACTTTACCAAGATCATTTCCTTCCTAGTAGAGACTGTGGTAACCTTCTAGGATAAATTAATATTTATATTAATGAGAAATAGATATCTCTATTTTAGTTTCTTTAATTTGTTTATTATGATTTTTTTCCGAATGATTTTATTGGGGGCTCCTACAGCTCTTATAACATTCAATACATCTTTTATATCAAATGTATTTGTACAGATATTGCCATATTCATTTCCAAATATTTTCCACTTGAACCCTTGGTATAAGCTCCTCTTCACCCCCCTTCCTTTTTTTTTTTTTATTTTTTAAAGAATCATTTTATTGGAGGCTCATCCCATCACAATCCATACATAACATCAATTGTATGCAGGCCACATTTGCACACTTGTTGCCATCATCACTCTCAAAACATCCTCCCTCCATTTAGGCCCCCACCCCACCCCCCGTACCAGTTCCCCTTATTTCCCTACCTTTCCCCCTTGCACTCCCCCATGAACCCTTAATAATTTACAAATTTTTATGAATATGTTTTGCATTTTAATTTTGCATGTTCTCAAGTTGTTAATGCCATGACAAATGTCTACTAACATTTACACATTGCATTCTCTCACTCACTCACAAACAATAGTACATACTTTTGAACAAGGTCTTGATTAGATGGTAGCCCAATTAGTGAGATGAGTAAAAGTACCTGCCATATAATTAACATTTTAAAATATTAGAATTAACCATTTAGTGACTGCAGCCAACATTTAAACATTAAATTATAACCAGGTGGGTTAGGGCTGGTTTAAAACAATTTGAGTTGATTTTAATAAAACGATGATAAACTGTGAAAAGGGAAAAGAACATATATTTGATTAGTCCAAGATAGTGATGCTTTGGGGCATCTTTGAGTATTCTACTGAGTCTATTCAGTTTAGGAAAATGAGATTTGTAAATAAAGAAGTTGAGGGCTAGATTGTGAAGGCTTATAATGTGGCATGCTGGAGCATTTGTAATTTTTTTGTAACGTAGAGCAGTGAGGAAGCAGTATGGGTTGACTTGATAAAGATGAAAATGGGAAACACTAATAATTGTCATAACAAGTTGTTCAAGAGAAGCATACGCTTGGGAGAAATTCCAGAGTACCTTATGGAAGAATGGAAGCTGGATTGATTATGATGTTCAAGTAAAATAAAAAGGAACAACAAACCAAACCTCTCATTGAATTGATTCCAACTCATTACTTGTACAGTCTGAGACTAAATTTTTTCTTCTCTTAATGTGCTTTTTAAAAATCATTTTATTGGGGGCTGATATAACTCTAATCACAATACATACATACGTACGTACGTTATATGACTTCACTTGCTGAAAATCATGAAGCACTTTCTGATGAAAATCAAAGATTTTAGTCTTCCATTGGATTACAGCTCAATGTAAAGGATATCAACATTCTCACAACTGAACCAATAGGTCTTTCATAGTAACTGGAGAGAGGGTTGAAGTTGTCAAGGGTTGTTTTGCTCGGATCCACAGTCAATGCTCATGAGAGAGGCAGTTGAAAGGTTAAAAAATGAGTTGTATTAAGTAAATCTGCACAAGACCTCTTTAGAATTTGAAAAGTAAGGGTGCAACTTGAAGGACTAAAGGTGTGCCTGGCCCAAGCCATAGTGTTTTTCATGGCCTTATGTGCATGTGAAAATTGGACATGGAATAAGAAAGACTCAAGAAGAAACTGCATTTGAATGTGGTGCTGGAGAAGAATATTGTAAATAACCATGGAGTGCTAAAAGGACAAATTGATTTGCCCTGGAACACGTATGTCCAGTGTGCTCACAGTGTTTCATTCTATTGAGTGTAATTGCTATGGGTAAGAACCAACTCAGTGGTGCCTAACAATAGTGACTTCCCTCATTCAATTTCCTCTTTATATTAAAAAGTGTCCAATGCATCAACTAATCCAAGGATTGTAAACAATACAATCCAAATAAAAGGAAGGAATGGGATCGGAGCTTAAATTTAATTTGTTTGTAAAAGGCTATCTTACACTACCTGCTATCTCCTTCCCCCATGGTTTCTGTTCTTTGTGTGGCTATGTTGATCTTTGTGATCAGTTTCCCCTTACTCTCATCCTTTCCCCACCTTCTGCTTACCTTCCTGATAGCACTATTCCCATTCCTGTTCCTGGATTCCAGAAGATTCTTAAAGTAGAAAGTTTACAGATAATACCATGCTGAAATGTAGTATTGCTGTATCAGATGAAATATTTAACCCCTATCATAGTGTGATATAACGTAGATTCATCATAAATAAATGTATCCTTGGTGTGTACTGGAACCAGTGGTTATGTCTTGTGCTGCACATCACAAAGTCAGCAGTTTGACTCTATTAGCATTTTGAATCCAAGGGAGAAAATGAAACTTTGTTTTCCCATAAAGTGTTGCAGTTTTGGAACCCCAGAGGCAGCTCTGTCTTGTTCTGTAGGGTTCCTCTTGATGTGGAAGCTACTCAGTGCCGTAGGTTTGGTTTTTTGAGAAGTGCTTACTGGTGGCCCTGTCAGGTAAGCATTGAACTGCTGACAGCAAAGTTCAATGTGGAAGAATGTTGAAGGTATCTACTCCTCTAAAGATTTACAAAGCGCTCGAAACCCTCCTCGCTAGGGTCACTGAGTCAGAATAGACTCAGGGAAGTGGATTTGGGTTTGGTGCATACTCTGAATGATAGATGCTTGGGATGAAGATAGGGCTCGCCTTTGATTTTTAAAGTTACCTGTGTATGATTTTAAAAAGATTTGCAATGTTTCAGAACATTTTTGTAAGCTCAGGGTGAAAGTCCAAAGCTTTCCTAAGTATTCTCAAGCTCAGGCAAAGATTTTCAGGCTGTAGAAGAATTTGCTAAAATTTCTGTTTTTTTAATAGAGCCAACTGTGCGAGCGGAGCTGATGGAGCAGGTGCCTCATATTGCGTTGTTTTGTCAAGAAAACAGACCTTCAATCCCATATGCTTTTTCCAAATTCTTACTACCCATTGTGGTTAGATATCTCGCAGATCAGAATAATCAGGTAATTATTCCATTTACATATTGTCAAAGAAAATTTAATGTACTATATGTAGCCTAAGTGATTTCATATGTATTTTGGTGTTTTGTTTTTTTTCCCTTTGACTTCATCATTGTTTTTAAAAACTGACAATATTTTTGTTTTATTCATTATGCATTGAGAAGCTTCCAAATCTAGTAATTTTCTTCTGATAACATTTTTGATGATATCTACAAACTATTTGGTGCCCTATTCTATATCTGACCTATGTTTTTTTACTATATGTGATATCTTATACAAGGATGGCTTTTGTTCTAATTTTGCTGAGTTTTATATTTTCAGTAGTTGAGAAAAGTAGCTATAGCACTTTATTTGCACTTTTTGTAGTTATTTCTAATAACCATCTTGCACAGTGGTTCAGGTGTTCAGTTGCGAACTAGAAGGGTTGGTAGTTTGAACTGTGGTTTCCTCAGTGGCTCTGAGGAACAGAAACATGACAGTTTGCTTTAGTAAAGCTTTGCAGCCTTGGAAACTGCGGCACTTTTTTTTTTTTAGCTGCGGCACTTTTATTCTATTTTATAAAATTGCTACCAGTCAAAATTGATGCTCTAGCAATGTTGATTGTGTGAGGGCGTTAAGACTTTCTTGCAATTGAGGTGAGGAATTGTCAAATGTGTAAGGACCAAGTGGTAGGTTTCATATGTAATTATTTCATGCTGATTTTCCTAGGTGAGGAAAACAAGTCAGGCAGCTTTGCTGGCTTTGCTGGAGCAGGAGCTAATTGAGCGATTTGATGTGGAGACCAAAGTTTGCCCAGTCCTTGTCGAACTGACTGCCCCAGATAGCAATGATGACGTGAAGACTGAAGCTGTTGCTGTAAGTAGCATGTGATTTTCCCATTTAGATAAAACACCAGGCTTTGGGGGTGCTGAGCCCCGGTGGCGCAGTGGTTGAGTGCAGGACTGCAGCCCCCTGGCTTGGCGGTTCAAATCCAGCAGCAGCTCGCCGGGAGCAAGGCTGGGCCTCCCACTCCCACCAGAGGGCAGTGATGCCAAAAAAGCCCACAAAAACACCAGGCTGGGTTGCATAGTGGTTAGGTGTTGGGCTGTGACCCTCGAGGTCCACAGTTTGAAATCAACAGCTGCTCTGTGGGAGAAGGATGGGCTTTCTGCTCCAGTAAACAGGCACAACCTCAGGAACAGCCAGCGCCAATTCCATCTTGTACTAAACGGTAGCTGTGAGTTAGCATCGATTTGATGGCAAGGAGTTTGGCTTTTAGTTTATCTTGACTAACAGTAGGTGCTTGTTAGATGGTAATAGGGGTCATCTTTAATAAATAAAACATTTTTTAAAGTAACCACAAATCATTAAATTTAAAATGAAACGTAGGGCTAGAAGGGACCTTAAAGGCTAGAAGAAGCTGTGGTTTTGTTGGGCAATTAACCCTATCAACTAGTTTCTTCTCTGAGTCTTTAGTTTCCTTCATTCTCTTTTGCTTGAGATAAGAAGACAACACTAATAGTTGAATGTCTTTACTATAGTCTCTTCTTAGTAATGTAGTTGTGCTAATCCCAGACGAACAAACAATTTTTAATATATGTGCTGCCGAAGCGAGCATGAAGAGACATTTTAAAAATAATTATTATAAACAAAAGCATTAATAGATCAAAACTATAAATTAAAATTTTTGTATTTCCTAGTGTTTATTACTTGATTTGTATAAGTTAAGAATCTTAACTTTCGGCTGAGCCCCGGTGGCGTAGTGGTTGTGCGTGGGACTGCGGCCCACTGGGATGGAGGTTCAATTCCAGCTCCACGGAGCAAAGGCTGGACCTCCTACTCCCACCACCAGAGGGCAGTGATGCCCCCCAAAAAAACAAAAACAAAAGCAAAAAAATCTTAGCTTTCTGCTTCCTGCTTGAATATAATGAGCTGTTGTAAATACAGTAGCACATCATTTTATATTTTTAAAAATGCTATGTAATTAAGAAACTTAACTAAGAGATTCTTTAGAGGCTATTTCCAATGTGTTTTATTCTTTTTTATTTCAGATAATGTGCAAAATGGCTCCCATGGTTGGGAAGGACATTACTGAGCGCCTTATCCTTTCTAGGTTTTGTGAGATGTGCTGTGATTGCAGAATGTTTCATGTTCGAAAGGTATTTTTTGTAATCAGGGTTTTTTTTTTCTGTTTAAGAACACAGGGTTCTAGTGGTTAATGAATTGATTCTTAAAAGTTTATTTTTAAGAAACTTTAAAAAGTTGATTTGTTTGATATTTTTGAAATGCCAGTGATGTTTTTAATTGGTAGGTCTGCGCTGCCAATTTTGGAGATATTTGCAGTGTAGTTGGTCAACAAGCTACTGAGGAAATGTTGGTAAGTATTATACATCTAAAAGAGTAAGCAATGTGTTACAAGTAGTACATAAAATTTGAGATGCATTTATTTACCCCAAAATTGTATTAACATAATCCAAAGCAAGTAAACCACAAAGGTAACATGGCTTCAAGTTCAGGATTTTAAAATTCTGTTATCTGTATACTTGAATTGTCTTGATAAGGACAGCTTATTTTAAAATACAGGTAGGTGTAAGAACCACTTGAACCTTTTAACTTCTCCCCTCTGTTAAACAATCAATTCTAACTTAATTGTATTTGTAAATTTTATTGCAGTCTCACAGTATTTTTGGTAATATTTTAAATCTACAGTAGGCTATTTTAAAATGTTATTATGATACATATATATTGATACATGTTTGAATGTTCTTGATGTTCATGTGCAAGTGAATATACCTAAAAAGAGTTGTTGAAACCATCTGTGGGCAAAGCAAATTCAAATCCAAGCCCTTGTTTAGATTTGAGTTATATTTGTTGGTGGTTTCTCTTTTGCATAGTTAATTGTATTGTCAACTAAGTCTGACTTATATAAAAATGCTGAGTTTTAATACTAAATAGGTCTTCTACATGCAAAGAAAATCTAATGTTTTAAAATGTTAAAGCAGATAGTGAAATAAAATTAACTACTGATATTTTCCGCAACCTGAAACATTTTTTGTCTTTCTCATATAGCTGCCCAGGTTTTTCCAGCTTTGCTCTGATAATGTATGGGGAGTTCGAAAGGCTTGTGCTGAATGTTTCATGGCAGTTTCATGTGCAACATGTCAAGAAATCCGACGGACTAAATTGTCAGCACTATTTATTAATTTGATCAGTGATCCCTCACGTTGGGTAGGATTACGTTTAATTACTATTTTTATAAAGTAGTTCATGTGTCTGTCTTAAAGCAAACATGATTTTTGTTTTAATTTTATTTTTTTATTTTAAAAGTTTTTTAAACTCCTACAGTCTTATAACATTTCATGCATTAATTGTATCAAGTATATTTATACACCTTGCTGTGTGTCCCCAGTATTGTCCTTAGTCCTGGTATGCTCCAGAGAGGAAATATCATGTCTTGAGCTATTGTGGGACCTACAGTCCTCTCGGCTTTAGCAGTTCTGTGCAGGGCTGTCATCATCAAGACTTGGTGTGCCAGTATGGGATCTAGTACCTTGCTCTCTCTTTTTCCTTCTTGGTTTGCTTCTGTATGGGCATGGCAGGCCAACCTCTGTCCCCAAACAGTAGGTTTAGTGTTACCTTCTGTAGAACATACTTCTAAGGAGTGCGTCAGTGGCTCTGATTGGGGCTGGGCCTGTGGACCTCTCAGTTCTTGAGTTGCTCCATATGATTCCATTGCCCTCAAGAAACATGATTTTTTTAACATTTAAAAAATGTATAGTTTTTCGTTGATACTTGTTAGAGTAGACTCTAGTATATAAGCAGTTCATATTTTTTAACAAGACAGTGTTTTTATAAATACAGATCATATTCATTTTTATCCATAAGTTATGTGTATTAATTATTTTTCAAATGTTAAGCTAGTTTTATATTCCTAGAATGGATAAATCTTGCTGGGCTGTGGTGTATATTTACTTTAATATTTTGCTGCATTTGCTAATATGCTATTGAGGGTTTTTGCATCTATGTTCACAAGAAAATATCAGTCTATAGTTTTGTCAAAGGAGCCCTCGTGGCAAATTAAGTGCTCAGCTTAAGGTTGATAGTTCGAACCCACCAGCCCACTCTATAGGAGCAAGCTGTGACAGTCTGCTTCCACAGAAATCACAACCTTTAAAACGCTGTGGAACTAATCTACTGTGTCTTATAAGGTCACCAAGATTCAGAATCGACTTAATTGTGACAGGTTTGAAATTTTGGGTAGTCTTCTAGTGATATCTTTTGTTTGTTTGGTTTATTTAGTAATTAAAAACACAGAATTTTTTTTAAAAGGACCTATATACTGATAACTGAGTTCTTTCATCTGGTTTTGATATCAGGTTAGCATTTGCCTAAAAAATGGGAAGTGAAAAAAAAAAAGGGAAGCTTTCTTTTCTTTAAATTTTTTGTGAAAGAATTTGTGAAGAATTGCTATTCTGTAGATGCTTGGTAGAACACAGTGGTGAAACCTTATCATGAGAGACTTTTCCTTTTTTTCAGACTTCTTGTTTAGGTCTATTCAGATTAACTATTCTTGAGTAAATTTTGGTAATTTGTGTCTTTCTCTGAATTTTCCATTTTGCCTTTTACCTAATTTGTTGTACATGTTTTATAATGTTCTACTAATATTCCCCTTCTGATTCAAGTAATTTGAATCACTTCTATTCTTTTCATTTGCTTATTTGTTTTGTTCAATCTTAGGTGAAATGTGTAAATGTTCTTTTTAAAGATCCAGCTTTTAGTTTTGTTTTCTTTTGTTTTTCTAATCTCATTTTCATAAATTTGTGCTATAATTTTTATTATTCCCTCCTTCTGCTTGCTTTACAAGTTTAATTTGCTCCCTGGTGTTTTAAAGTGAAAGGTTAGGTTATTGATTTGAGATCTTTTATCTTAATTTGGGCATTTACAGTTATGAATTTCATTCTGCTTTAGCTGTATCCTTTAGTTTTGGTAAGTTATGTCTTAATTTTTATTTACTTTAATATTTTCTGATTTTCCCCTTTGACCAGTTGATTTTTTTAGAAGTGGTTTGTCATAGAGACTATTCCATGTGTACTTGAGAAGAATGTATATTTTGTTACTGCTGCCTGAAGTCTTCTGGTGCGTCTAATTGGCTTTAGTTGTTCAAGATTTTAATTTCTTTGTTGATATTGTCTAATTGTTCTATTCATTATTGAAAATTGGTCATTGAAAGTTGACAACTATTACTGTCTATTTCTTTTTTTTTTTTTAATCCTTTCCGATTTTTTTTGGTGGGCATCACTACCCTCTGGTGGGAGTAGGAGACCCAGCCTTGCTCCTGGAAAGCTACTGCTGGATTTGAACCGCCAACCCAGTGAGCTACAGTCCCGCATTCATTCATACACCACTGGGGCTCACCCCCTATTTCTTTATTATAAATTTTATTTATGTATTTTGGGCTCATATATGTTTACAATTGTTATATCCTTCCTCATGAATTGACTTTTATCATTTTATTTTATTTTATTATTATTTTTTTTTTTTTAGGGCATCACTGCTCTCCGGTGGTGGGAGTAGGAGGCCCAGTCCCACTGCTGGAATTGAACCTCCGTCCCAGTGGGCCGCAGTCCCGCGCACAACCACTACGCCACCGGGGCTCAGCCCTTTATCATTTTAAAATGCCCTTTGTATATAATAACTTTTTAAATTTCAAATTAATCATATTTTTCTTAGTGTGGTCACTTTAGCTTTCCTTTGGTTGCTGCTCTTGTGGTATATATCTCTCTATTCTTTTCAGTTTCATTCCCTTTGTATCTTTCAATATGGAATTATCTCTTTTAGGGAACATTTAGTTAGGTAGTATTGTTTTATTTTTTCCAGTTTGGCTATCAGAGCTCTACTGGCATTGTGGTTATAGCAGCTGGCTGCTAACCACAAGTCAGCAATTTGAACTATGGGAAAAAGATGTGGCAATCTGCTTCCATAAAGATATACATCCTTGGAAACCAGATGGGGGAATTTCACTCAATTCAGTGACAATGGGTTTGGCTTGACAGTCTGCATTTTTCCTGGGTCATTTAATCTGTTCACATTTAGTGTCATAAGTGGCACAACAATATGTACAGTTAATTTTACTTTTTTCTTCTCTGCATGCTTCCTGGCTTTTTCTTTCCCTCTATAATAGCTTTCTTTTGCATTAAATGGCTATTTTTAATGCAGCGTTTTATTTCTCTAATGATTTTTTCCACATATGCATATGTTTCAGTGTTTTCTCTATAGTGTTTACTATAAGCATACTGTGTTTTGAAAGATTTCTTTAATATCTAGCTATTTTGTGTGCTTTTTGGCCTTGGGAACCTTTCCAGAGGTTTTGGATGGTTGTGATTTATAATTTTCACCAGTTTCATTGGAAGCAGTTTAGCTGAGTCTCCTGCTAAGAAGCTACTTGCAAAACATGTTTTGTTCCTTTTCAAAACAAAATCTTCTAGAGCGAATGACTGTTAAGCCCTTAATACTATTTTATTGCTTAGTGGTGCTGGGCTGCTGATTTCAAGTTCAGCGTTCAAAGCTACTAGCTGCTCCACAGTGAAAGATGAGACTTTTTGCTCCCTGAAAGAGTCATAGTCTGAGAACCCTACTGGTGCAGTTCACCCTGTCCTGCAGGATTTCTCTGGGTCAGGATCAGTAGCACTGAGTTTTCTTTTTCTTTTGTATAGATTTATTAGAAAAGATTAACGTAACTTTTCTAACTTTTATGTTTTAAAACCATAGCTACTTTGTGACGTTTGCTCGGTAACAATTTTCTATCAGTTTGGGAATATGGGGATATTAAAATGGACTCCTTAAATAACTTTCAGCCATTTGATATCTATATCTCTATCTATATCTATATCACCTATATCTATATCGGAGTCCTATTTAGATGCAAGGTAAAAGTGAAAAGATAGGGCTGAGCCTCAGTGACTAAGTGGTTGTGCGCGGGACTGCGGCCCACTGGGACAGAGGTTCAATTCTAGCAGTGGGGCTGGGCCTCCTACTCCCACCACCGGAGAGCAGTGATGCCCCCCCCCCCCAAAAAAAAAGAAAAAAAAGTGAAAGATAGATTTAGGTGAGAGCTATATTAAATTATTTAGCAGAGTTTAAATCTAATCTCCCTTTTCCAAATTTAACATTAATTAACATTTAATTTTCTAACCAAAACAAACATTCTTTTCATGACTTGTACATTTTTCTTTTATGATTTTATTTTTATTTTTTTGGCATAATGGCCCTTGGGTGGTCGTGGGAGCTACCCAGTGCTGCTCTTCTTTGATTTTAAAAAGCTGTGTTTAAAATTTTTGTTTATCTTATTTTGAAAATA
Source organism: Nesogale talazaci (assembly GCA_004026705.1). Taxonomy (NCBI): domain Eukaryota; kingdom Metazoa; phylum Chordata; class Mammalia; order Afrosoricida; family Tenrecidae; genus Nesogale; species Nesogale talazaci. Next base: position 32,702 of record PVJH01009801.1, on the reverse strand, counting down.
TGGAAAATAGTGAAAAATGGAAAACATTTTGAGTCCAAATTACTTTGTCTTGAGGAAAGACAGGTGTGTTGGGAAGAATTCTCTAGAGAAACGAAACCAAGGCACTTATCATTTTTTATGTCTACATAAAAGGATAGGTTTATATAGTGAAAAGGGATACAACAGTGAATTAGTCCACACAGCAGTACGAAAAACTCATTCTAGCTCCCTTTCATGGAAAGTTAATATACTGCAGGTCCTTCTAGCTCATGCCGGCTGCTTGTCTACGGCTAAGGAAGCAGATGAGATGTCAAGGCATAGCAGAGACCCAGAGCACAGTGAAGCAGGTCATGGCAATGTGAAGTGGCTCTTGGGAGGTGCCGTGTCTTGTAATGATGGCAAGATGAGCAGAGTCGGCCTGCAACCAGTAGGCATGGCAAGGTGGGCCTGTGCCCCAGTGTGGAACAGCAAGGCGTAGTGACGTTGTCCACCATGGTACACAGGTTGGCTTGTCCCACAGGTAGCACAACCTGCGTGTTGACAGGACAGCTGATTCAGGCATCTCACTGGTTTGACCCCCATGGAGAAAGAGGAGGGGCCTGGTCTGGAAGAGCCATTTGTCTCTGGAGCCTCCCAAAGAGATCATCAAGTTGTGACCTGATTGACACGCTAGACTCCACTCACGTCTTTTTTCAGGTGCCATGTTGGCACAAGAAAACCTAGCTATCACATGATGAATTTTGTAATACTGGAAAATTATTCCGTTACAGGTTGTAGGTTGTATTTGGGAGAAAAGAAATTTACACACATTGAGGAAGTAATTTTATTTGGATTTCACTTTTTTCCTTTTGTGAAATCTACCTATAGTTTAATTATCTTCACAGAGTGGTCATTCTCATCCTAATTAACAAAAGGATAAACTAGTTATTTTATTTGAATAAATTCATTTTTCTTTGTCCTTAATGGGTACTAAGTTTAAAGGTATAACAATATCCAGGGAAGTCTAAACTCGTGTATGTAAGTTTTAAAGTAATCTTTCATGTTTTTATGTTTTTATGGAAGTAATATTTGTTAACTATTAAAAAGAAATCATTGCTGTCAGGCTGATTGCACAACTCAAGGCAATCTTGTGTGTTACAAAGTAGACTGCTTAATGAGCGTTTTATGACTGTCCTTTATCGATGCATGTCCATGGCATTGCTGACTAGGTCAGAGCCATCAGCTTTTAAAGAGTAAAGTACAGACCATTTGTGCTATCCAGGGATCTGTAGTTAAATGTAATGGGAGAGAAAAAAGTTGTCAGTCCACACGCAAGCACACTATTCTTTCCGCCCATCATGTATGTACCTAATATAGCCTTTTGTTTTTAGCCAGTTAAATAATTTTGTATCTCCTTCTCCAACTAAAAGCAATAATGAACTTACTTTACATTTATGTGTTTATGAAAATTTTACACATGCAATCTTTTTTTAAGAATTGGGGAAAAATATTGCCGTACCCATTTTTCAGAAAAATAATGAAGGAACCTGAAAGAAATTACATGTAGCCGAGTCGTGTTTATTTTTTTTGAATATAGTAGTTTTTCTTATTCTTAAGTACCCTTTTTAGAATGTGTCCATCCATGAATATTTTAAGTCCTGATTATAGAAATAATTTTAAGTCACTGTTAACTATCTGGTGGGTGTATATGTAATTCTAGTACATCTGTCTTGCTCTCTCATAGTGAACAAATTGAAGTCTTTGCTAACTGATGATAATAAATGTATTATATTTTACTGATTTATTGCTTTTTAACAGTTTTCTTCGTTCTTTGTTCTTATAAACACCACAACAGGTTTTCTTCAGTTTTGTTCCATGAAAATGTTTTACATAATCTTATCCTCAGAATCTCGTGGTTTAAGTATTCAAAGTGGGATTTTAAAAGGGTAGCAGGAGAGATTTTAAAAAAAAGTCTAAAATTTGACATCCTAGCTGAAAAATGATTTATAATCCTGATTCTTTTTTTAAAGAAAAGTTTATTACTGTCTTAAACCTTCTTAAGTACAAGGAAAGTAAGTCGTCAATTACATGTGTGCTTAATGACTATTTTCTTCCTAGGTTCGCCAAGCAGCTTTTCAGTCTCTGGGACCTTTCATATCTACTTTTGCTAATCCATCTAGTTCTGGCCAGCCTTTTAAAGAAGAAGGCAAAAGCTCAGAAGATAACTTGTTAATAGAGGAGAGAAATAGGTATAAATTTTAAAACTTCATTTTTAGATTTTCATATTTCTGAATTTGTTTTAAAATAAATGCTTTTGGGGAGGTAAAGTTTATTTTTCTTGAATATAAGAACAACTATTTTGGGGGGGAACAACTGTTTTCATAATTTTAATTTTAATGCATTTAGATGCTAATGTATCAGGCAGGTTACTATGAGGTGATAAGGTGCATGTAGCATGCTTATCTTGTTCTCTATTTAATATTACTTAGTTAGTAGACAACCTGTTTGATACTTAGAACCTACAAAGAAAAACTTTTATACTGTAGAGAACTTTTTGTTGTTTTTTAATTAAGGAATAAAACCTACTTTAGTAATAATAATATGTCTGTTTTAGTGTATACTCAGTTTCTACTATTTTCCCTTTCATTTGGTTAGTTTAATTAAAGATTTAGAGTCTCAACTAAAGATAGTTGAGGGGGAAGTATTTTAATGATCAACAAAGTAGAATGCTTATTAATAAAAATATAAATTTTAAGTATATTTGGGGGAATATGTTGGTAGTAAAAAAGTGTTGCTACTGGGACATCCCCCTGACCCCCATTAATCCCATACACAGGTTTAGTCCAAATAAAATATGTTTGAGCATGTCCCTGTGATCAGACAAGTTCTGGTGGCCACAGAGAGTTCTTTCATTGCCAAAAACCAAACTCACTGCCATCAAGTCATTGCCATAGAGTCGATGCTGACTCATAGCTCCTGGTAGGACAGAGAAGAACTGCCCCTTGGGAGTTTTCGAGATTGTAACTCTTTGTGGAAGTAGAAAGTCCCATCTTTTTTTGAGAAGCTGGTGATTTTGAGCTACTGATCTTGTATTAGCAGTCCAAATGCGTAACCACTCAGGCTACCAGGGCTCCGTGCTAGGCAGCCGTCAAAAGAAAAAAAGGCCCAGTCAAAAGAGCAGTTTACAAAGGGGATTGATTGGTTAGGCCAGTTAAATTCAAGGCAGGAAAAAAAAAAAGCGCTGAAAGTTATGTTGAGATTGTCTTTTGGATTCCCAAGTGTTAATATTTATAGATTCTTCTCTCCCCCCACCCCCACCCCCACCCCCAGCTAAAAGAACACAGGACAATTATAAGGACTTAAGAACTTTTACAAAAGTTGAAAGCTACATTGGTGGCGAAAAGGCCAGGAAAATTGTGCCAAGGAAAGTTATGAACCTACTCATTCTTTGCGGGTAGCTCAGAGGACTGTCCTGTGAGAATTTAATTGGGAAACTATATCCTTATCCTACATACCTGAATTTTCCCCTACGGACTTTGTTGTTATCCCCAAACTCAAAAAACATTTTAAAGGAACATGATTTGAGTTCTATGAGGATAGAATGATAGAAATAAATCAAAGAACATAGAATCCTTTGGAGAAGTGTTAGAAAGATGAAAGCAGCCTTCAGAAGAGTACAGACTTAAAGGATAGGTCAACAAATAATAACCTCACATCTTGATACTTCTGTTTAGTGAATGATTCTGTGGCTTTGTACAAATTCTTCTTTACTCCTCTCCCCCCCCCCCCCCCGTACACATCAACTTTGATAGTCATATACTTGAGATAATTTAGTACATATTTTTTAAAGGTAGTTCTTGAGGTGCCATAGTGACTTGTTTCCTCCTGTGTCATGATGCTCATGGAAATTTTCTTCAATAGGTCTTGATACGTAGTATTTACTTTCTTGATTTGATTTGGCAGTTCTTCTTTTCTTTGCTGCCTTTTTTAACCTCTTTGCCAGTTCTCCTACTGTGTGCGGAATGAATAGCCAAACAAACCTGAAGTACTGTTTTTGTAAAGGAAGAAAAATCCTTCTAAACCTGTCTTGTCTATCAAAACAAAGTCTATCCGTTCTTTTGAAAACAGCTTCTTTGAGAAGTGTTAAAAAAAAAAAATGATTGGGGGAGGGGGGCAATGTCTTTTTAAATTTTAAGTAAAATAATAATAATAAATAAACTTTAAATCTTTTTACCTTTGAACTGTGTTTAAGTGTGGTAAAGATTGTTATGTAACTTATTTTTAAAGTTCAGAATGATTTAGTAAATGAAAATATAAATTTATAGAGAATTGTCTGGGATGGAAATCCATAGACTCTAAAGTACCAGGTAGTGTTTTTAAGTTTACATCCATAAGGTCTTTGAATGAATAGGCATGACTATGTACCAAAACATTTGGTAAAGCTGTCTTGGACATTATAGGAAGAGCTATTTAATTATCTTTTGCTACAAATGTCAGTTCTTCCTGTAGTTAGATAAATCTTTATGACAATTGCAATGTATTATATTGCATTTTCACTGTCTAACTAGACTATTGAATTGTGTTAATGGTTTGATGGACGGTAAGAATTCCTAGTTAAGGAAGGAAGGGTCTTAAATATTCTAAAAGCTGTCGTAGAGTTTAACTTCCTGTTTTCCAAAAGAATACTATGTATTTTCAATAGGACATGTTTATACAGTTTCTACAAACCATTCAGTGTCTTTCATGTTAGTCTTTTTTATGTGTGCTGTGCATATTATATTCATGGGCACATTGTAGGTGAACAATATAGTAGTAAATCTAGTTAATACTAACTTTAAAAAGTTCGTCTTAAGTGGCATATTTCTATTATGTAAGGCTAATTTGTTCACTATGCACAAATGGAGCACCTAATAGGAATGAGATAGCTGAAAAGATAGAGCTTGATTTGTTTTCCAAGTCCTTTCAGTTTCCAAGAATTCTAATTTCTCAAATTTATATCTTAGGAAGGAAGCATAATTTTAGCAATATAGTTCAACTATTTATTTCATTAGATTTTGAAAGCACTTAGTATGGTCTCTATGAAAAGGAATCAGTTTGATGACAGTTTTTAAAGATTTTAATAACCTCTTAAATCATTTATTGATCATAAACTTCTGATCTAATGTAGCAGATTTATTTTTCCCTAAAGCTAGAAGAGACTGCCACTGTTCCTTTGTTAAATTTAGAGCAGAGTTAGACATAGTTTACATATTAAATTATAAAAAATCAGTGGTTTTCCCCCCATATTTAGATAAGTGGAATATTATATTGCTCTCTGAATGTATTGTTCCTTTGGTTCCCCCAACTTAGGTACTTAGTACTTTCTGCATGGAGAATCATGTTGTTCCATCTCTAACCTTATTTCATAAAGTGAATGTCTACTCTAGTCTCCTGCAAGAAGTCTTTCCTGAAAATGTAGACCCTTCATGCCATTGCTGTCCATATCACTGGATTAGAGTGCTATTTATTTATTTTTTCTCTGCATCAATAGTTTGCTGATTATAGCTTCTGTTGCCAAAAATTTTTGTTTGAGGCCAGAATCAATGTTTGGTTCCTTGTTTTAAATTTTTTGTTGATGATATCTATAGTAAGACATACCAGTTTAACAGTTTCTGCATGTATGCTTTACTGAAATGGATTACAGTTAAGGGGCAACAATTCTTTTCTTCCTTTTCTGAGTTGCTTCCCTCCAGTTGACATAAGTTCACTGCCTCCTAAGCATCTTATCTGAACTTTTAACCTACTGTTTTCTATTTGATTTCAAATAGATAGTTCCTAAAAGTGCATGATGCAAGTCAGAGAGTCTTTACTAACTAAGAGAAAGTATTTGGGGGTTTTCAGAAAACTTTTGGGGATATTTTTGGTTTAAGGTGTTTTTTTTGTTTTTGTTTTTTTGGCATCATTGCCCTCTAGTGGAAGTAGGAGGCCCAGCCTTGCTCCTAGAGAGCTGCTGCTGGATTTGAACTGCCAACCCAGTGGGCCGCAGTCCCACACTCAACCACTGTGCCACAGGGACTCAGCCCGGTTTAAGGTTTAGAAATGATTTCAAGATGGTAGTTTCAGTGGTTCATGTACATGACTCCAGAAGTGATAATTTTAAATTGTGCTACGAATTTCCTTCCTTTTGATCAAGGTTCTTTTATAGTAGCTGATCAACATAGTCAAAAATAGTAACAGGACATCAACAGTACTGGTTTCATGACAAAGGCAGCTGTTATTCATGGATGCATTCAGCCAGGCATTCCATTTCCTCCGTGCAAAAATGGTGAGAAGCAGGGAGGACACCCTATTCTGACGGCCTGACTTCCACGTTGCCATGAGGTGCAAAGATCAAACATGCCTTTTCCCTCCATCTTTCTTTAACTTTCCTGACACCAACCATGCCTCCCCCAGCATACTACATCTGTGCGGGGTTCAATAATTTATTGCAATGGCCACATAGAACCCAAGAGGCAATACTCACAATAAGGGGGTTAATTAGAGAAGTTAACAGGTTGGTACAAGTCAGTATCAGAAAACAGTCAGGGTACACTCATGGGTCCACAACTCTTCTCAACCAGCAACCAAGTCTTTTTCTGGTCTTAAACTTCTCAGCCACATGGTTGCTTGGCTTTTGCCTCCTTGGACAGGAAAGTCCGTCTTTCTGCCTCACATTCTCACTGTTTCCACACTGCTTTGCCTCAGCTTCTGGTTCTGTCCTGGATCCTTTGCTCTATCCTGTGGTCTCTGTCCTATAGCCTCTGGTACCTTTGGTCTTGGTCTCTCCAGTTCAGACAAAGATCTTGAACGTGTTCCACTTTTCATGATCCTAGAATTATTCTCCTTCTGAGATGGCACTTATTCACAGAGGAATGGCTTTGGTGATGGTAGGGTGTTTTCTGTTTTTCAGTGAACCGTACCCACAGGGAAAACAAAGAGACTTAAAGTTATATCTGCTAATGAGCCTCCATCTACGAAGGATACATCCCACCTAAATCCTGTAATTCCTATAAAATGGAATTATAGCCATAGGCAGTGGCTTTTGTTGTTGTTGTTGTTAGGTGCTATAGGTGCCATCAAGTTATTTTTGACCCAAAGCAGCCCTATACACAACAAAAAGAAACATTTCCCAGTCTTGTGCATTCTGAAAATAGTTTTCCTATGCCTGAGCCTATTGTGGCAGCCACTGTGTTGTTCTGTCTTGTTGAGCATTCAGATATTTTCACTGCCCTTCCACTCTCCCAAACATGATGCCCTGGTCTTTTGAACATCAAGTCCAAAGTATGTAGGATGAAGCCTTGGCATCCGTGCATCTAAGAAAAGGAGCATTCTCACCACACTTCTTCTAAGATAGATTGGTTGATCTTTTTGGCACTCCATGGTACTTTAAATATTCTTTGCCCATACCACAATTCAGATGTATTGATTCTCTTATAGTCTTCCTTATTCAATGGAGTCAATGGGAAATAAATATGGCTTGGGTTAGGAACATCTTAGTCTTCAACATAACTAACATCTTTGCTTTTCAGTACTCCAAAGAGGGCTTGTGCAGCAGATTTCCCTAATGCAACTTGATTTTTAATCTTCTGACTGCTGCTCCATGAGCATTGATTGTGGATTCAAACAAGAAAAAATCCTTGATAACCTCAACCTTTTCTCCATTAATCTTTTTTTAAAATTTTTGATTAATTAGGAGTTAATACATACATCATTGCGTAGTTCAATCCTGTCAAGCAGAATTGTACATTGCTACCACATTCAGTTTCCAAACATTCTATTTTTTCCTTGGACTCCTTGATATCATGTCCCACCTGCCCCACAAAAAAAGGACTCCCCAAATCCCTTGCTGCCCTCATAGGTTCATCAGTGCTGGGTTTCATATACCGAAACACAGCAAAACATAACAAAGCTTCATAAGGGTGAGCTCCAATGACATAACACCTCTGAGATACACCCTGACTTGAACAAACAAAGCAAAACAAAAATACAGAGATTTTGTCTTCATTTAACTTGATGTTGCCTACTACTACTCGTCCAGTTGTGAGGATTTGGGTCTCCTTTACATTAGGATGTAATCCATAACGAAGGCTCCAATCCTTGACCTTCATCATTCAATTCTTCAAGTCCTCCTCACTTGCAACATGCAAAGTAGTGTCATCTGCGTTTTGCTGGTTGTTAGCGAGCCTTCCTCCAATACTGACTTCACATTCTCCTTCATATTAGCCAGCTTCTCTGATTATTTGCTTAGTGTACAGACTGAAGTATGGTCAGAGGATATAACCCTGTCACACCTTCGTGATTTAAAATCATACAGTATTCCCTTGTTATTTCTCGTGACTGCCTCTTGATCAATGTACAAGTTCTACGTGAACACAATGAAGTGTTCTGGAATTTCCATTTTTCTAAAGGTTATCCATAGTTTGTTATGATCCACACAATCAAATGCTTTGGCATAGTCAATAAAACACAGCTAAACATCTTTGTTGTATTTTTTTGCTTTGAGCCACGATTCTTTTGACAACAGCAGTGATACCCTGTTCTTTTTTTTTTTTTTTTGGGGGGGGGGGCATCACTGCTCTCCGGTGGTGGGAGTAGGAGGCCCTGCCCCACTGCTGGAATTGAACCTCCGTCCCAGTGGGCCGCAGTCCCACACACAACCACTACACCACCGGGGCTCAGCCCAACCAATCTTACAACATGAGGCTTGAATTTTTTTTTCTTTGTTCAGTTTAAGATATGCTGAGTATGTTCTTTTTGGTTTTCTAACTAGGTTTCTGCACATTTCATAATAATATCTGACTCTTCTGGAGCTGCCCATTGAAAGTTTTTGTTCAGCTCTGAAGTCATCATCATTTGTTTTATGTGTCTTACCTGCTGTATGAAGACCCAAGTTTCAGAGTCTGTTTTGACATCCACTTTGATCTTTTTTCTTTCCTGCCTTTTTAATGACCTTTCGCTTTCTTGAATGTTCTTAATGTCATCCCACAGCTCATCAGGGCTACTGTCATTAGTGTTTAATGCATCAAATCTGTTCTTGAGAAGGTTTCTAAATTTGGGCAGAATAGACTCAAATTTGTATTTTGGCTCTCATGGACTTCAATTTTCTGCAGCTTTATCTTGAACTTACATATGAGCAATTGAAGATCAGTTCCAGTCAGACTGGTTTTAGCTGCTGATAGTGAGCTTCTTCTCTCTCTCCTCTTCCCACAGATGCAATCAATTTGAATTCTGTGTATTCCATTTGGAGAAGTCCATGTGTATAGTCATAGTTGCCATTTGTGCTGTGAAAAAGTTATTTGCTATGAATAAGTCATTGGCCTTGTGAAATTCTGTCGTGTGATTTTCAGCTTCACTTCTATTACCATGACCATTTTCCCCAACTTCTCATTTCTCTCTGTTAACAGCTTTTGCATTCTAATTTCCAATAATTATCAGTGCATCTTGATTGCATGTTTGATCAATTTCTGACTGAAGTCATTGGTAGATGTCTTCAATTTGTTCATCGTTAGTTTTTGTGTTTGGTGCATAAATTTGAATAATAGTTGAATTGATTAGGTTACCTTAAAGGTAGATAGATATGATCCTATCACAGGCAGCATTGTTTTTCATGACTGATTTTGAAATGTCTCCTTTGACAGTGCATTGCCATCCCTCTTGATTGTGTTATTCCAGGCATAGTTAATCATGTGATTTCCCGAATCACAGTGGCAATATCAGTCCATTTCAGCTCACTAATGCATAGGATATGCATCCCATTTTATTTATGACGACTTCCAATCTTGCTAGATTCCTACTTCATTCATTGCAAGTTCCAATCCTTTTTGCAACAGTTACTTATTACCTAGAGTAGTGCCCCATCAGCAAATGAAGATCCTGAAGGCTCCATTATAATATGCTTTACTCCATGGTCGACTCCACTCCAAGAAAACAGCTCCTCTTTAGTCACATTTTGAGTGTCTTCACACTCACGACCCATCCTTTAGTATTGTCTTTGACAATGTCCTGCTTGCATTCATTAGTTCTTCATTATCAATGTCTCAAAGCTATGCATAAGAGTTTCAGCAACTCCTTTCTCCTAAGTGAGGAGCTAATGACTTTCTTTGACTATTCTTAGTCTGGAAGCTCCAGTGAAGGCTGTACACTGTGGGTGGCTCTGCTAACATTTGAAATACTGGCGATACAGCTCCAACTGTGCAGTAACACACAATCAATGGCTAGGGAGGCTGTCATAATGGACTATATCATGCTACTCCTTTTTCTGACTCTGTTGTTCCAGATGGATAGAGACTTTTTGAATGTTTCATTTTGAATGGTTGTTGTAATTCATTTGTAATTTATTTATTTTCTAATCATCCTTCAGCCATTTTTAGGCCAGGAATATGAAGTCATTTTTCTGTGTACCCAATTTACCTTTTGCCAATTTCCCCTGCAACCAACTTCTTTTCTTCTTTTTTTTAACTTTTTGTGAATTCACTGAAATTCCACAAAAATCAGCCTTCCATGCAACAATCAATACATATCATACTTCATGCCATTTCACAATGCAAAACCAACACCTCCTGCCACCTCCTTGCATTCCCCTCCTAGTAGACTCCTTCCTCTCACCTAACACTTTTGAACTTTTTTCCTAGACAAATACTGCCTCCTTTTCCCAGACTTTCAAGTGGTTGATTATTCTGCAGTGTTACCAGGGTTACTGATCTTAGAGATTAGTTTGGATTAAAATTACTCTTCCAGACCTGAAGAGTAAAATTGGACCATACTCTTGGAGTTCCCCCCCTTCTTTGTCCAAACAATAAGCTTGGTAGGGTTTGTGTGTATGTGATTTTGACCACTCTGGTTCATTAGGTATTATTTGAGCAGGTAGTGAGTGACCCATAGCCAGGCAGTGCAGCCAACCAGCCTCCTATATGAACTCTTGTCCTGTCAAGCTGCTGTCCCAGTTGAACGTAAATTTTTAAATTTAGTTTGAATAATTTAAGAAAAACACATAAATAGCATAGAGAATCCCATGTTATGCTTGATAATAAATACCATATCTCTACTTTTAAAAAAGTGAATTCTACCAATAAAATGATTTATTATTACTATTTTTTTAAAGGGAGAGGGAAAGAGGAGCTTATACGAAGGGCTCAAGTAGAAAATATTTGGAAATGAAGATGGCAACATGCTTGATACAAATGATGTATTGAATGTTATACGAATTGTAAGAGCCGGCTGAGCCCCGGTGGCGTAGTAGTTGTGTGTGGGACTGTGGCACACAGGGTTGACGGTTCAAATTTAGCAGCAGCTCTCCAGGAGCAAGGCTGGGCTTCCTTCTCCCACCAGGGCAGTAATGCCAACCACCCCCCCCCCCCAAAAAAAAATGGTAAGAGTCAAATTATTGAAATTTTTTTTTAAAAAAGTGAATTCTTTGAAAATAAGTTTTAAGCAGGAGATCTTTTTGCCTTTTAAAAGTATTTCACTGTGTAATTCTTCAAAATACAAACATTCTTATATAATCACAGGGCAATTACCAAAATTTAAGATGTAGACATTTATGCATTATCATTATGTGATTTATAGACTGTTCAGCTTTCCCCATTCATCCCACCAATGGTCTTTAGAGCAAAAGAAAAAAATTAAGTATTTTTTAAGACGAAAATGCCTGGGAAATATTATAACTCATAAATATAGAAGACATACATTTGCATAGCAGCATTAACCGTAAGCATTCTTTTGGAGAGAATAGCTATCTTACCAGACCTTTGCCAATCCTTTGTTTTTGTGAGTGAGCACTAAGTACTTGCCAGGCTCAGAATTTTTTAGTAATCCAGCATCAGTGCTGGCAATCCAAGAATTTTTTTTTTTGGCCTCACTGCCTCCTGGTGGTCATAGGAATCCAAGAATTTACAATCCACTTTTTTTACGAATGTGATACCATTTTATGTTAAGTGCCTATTGTGTATCTTACAGTTAAAATGGCAAGGAAATTACCATTTAAGGTGCCATCATTGTGTACTGTCTTTTCGGTCACATATATATTGCTTATCTGTGTTCTAAAATTTTAATTTTTTTTGGGGGGGGGCATCACTGCCCTCTAGTGGGAGTGAGAGGTCCAGCCTTGCTCCTAGAGAGCTGCTGCTGGATTTTGAACTGCCAAGCCAGTGGACTGCAGTCCCATACTCAACCACTATGCCACCAGGGCTCAGTTCCTCTAAATTTTTTAATAACCTATTTTAAAATAAATATTCTGAAAATGATGTCAATATTACAATGAGATTAAGCTTAATAATTTACGAAAACATGTATTCCCAAGTCCTATGTTCAGTGCATGTGTATACACTGTGCCCATGGGTACTTTTGAACTTACCAGTCTATCTGGCTATCATTTGCTTTATCTGAAACACTGTTTCAAAGAACCACCTTTAATTTTTCTTCATATTTTCCATACACATTTACCTCCATCCTTACTTTGATTTATTGTGTTTTTTAATAGATGATTTTTTTTTAATCATTTTACTGGGGCTCATACAACACTTATCACAAAGCCATGCATCCATCCATTGTGTCAAGCCCATTTGTTGCCATCATCATTCTCAAAACATTTTCTTTCTACTTGAGTCCTTTCTATCAGCCCCTCATTTCTTCTACCCTCCATCTTCTACCCTCCTTCCCTCAGGAACCCTTGATCATTTATAAATTGTTATTATTTTTTCATGTTTTACACTGACCCATGTCTTCCTTCACCCACTTTTCTGTTGTCTGTCCCCCAGGGAGGGGGGTTATACGTGGATCCTTGTGATCAGGTCCCCCTTCCTGTCCCACCTTCTCCTTCCCCTTCTGGTATTGTTACTCTCATTATTGGCCCTGAGGTGTTTATCTGTCCTGGAATCCCTGTTTCCAGCTCTTACCTATACATCCTATAGTCTAGCCAGATATGTAAGGTAGATTTGGAATTATAACAATGGGGGAAGGAAGCATTAAAGACTCGAGGAAAGTTGTACATTTAATCGGTGCTGTACTACACCCTGACTTGTTCTTCTCTTCCTCACGACCCTTCTGTAAGGGGATGTCCAGTTGCCTATACATAGGCTTTAGGTCTCTATTCCTCACACCCCTCATTCACAATGATAGGAATTTTTGGTTTTTGATAGTTGATACATGATCCTATTGACACCTTGTGATCACACAGACTGGTGTGCTGCTTCTGTGTGGGCTTTGTTGCTTCTCAGCTAGATGGCCCTTGTTTGTTTTCAATCCTTTAAGACCCAGATGCTAAATCTTTTGATAGTCAGACACCAGCAGCTTCCTTCATCACATTTGCTTATGCACCCACTTTGTCTTCAGCGATTGTGTCAGGAAAGTGAGCATCACAGAATGCCAGGTTAATAGAACAGTGTTCTTGCATTGAGGGAGGACTTGAGTAGATGCCCAAATGTCCATCTACTACCTTAATACTAAACCTGTAAGTATATGCATTTAGATCTATTTCCCCATCGTCATATATAAATAGTATTTAGACCTCTATAAATAAATTTAGACCTCTTTGCCTCCTAGTTCCTCCCTCTATTTCCTTTTACTCTCCTCTTTTCCCACCATCATGCTCAGCCTTCATTTGGGTTTCAGCCATTCCTCTCGGTTGCGTTGCTCTTGATCATGCCCTACCAGGCCTCTTACACCTTCCCTGCCGTGGGTTTTGGATCACTTGTTATTCCCTTGTCCTTGGATTTGTTAACAGCCATTTCCTTCCCCCCGTCTCTCCCTCTCTCATGTTCCCCCATAACCGGTGATTCGTTGTTATCTCCTGCAGATTGTTTTGTTGTTGTTGTTGCTCCTCAAGATTGTTTCTCCGGGGCTGAGCCCCGGTGGTGTCGTGGTTGTGCGCGGGACTGCGGCCCACTGGGACGGAGGTTCAATTCCAGCAGTGGGGCCGGGCCTCCTACTCCCACCACCGGAGAGCAGTGATGCCCGAAAAAAAAAAAAAGATTGTTTCTCCTGGGCTGAACCTTGGTGGCATAGTGGTTATGCACGGGACTGAGGCCCACTGGGGTGGAGGTTCGATTCCAGCTCCACGGAGCAAAGGCTGGGCCTCCTACTCCCACCACCAGAGGGCAGTGATGCCTAAAAAAAAAAAAAGAGTGTTTCTCCTACCTATCTTACCTAGAAAGACCTGCAGAGATAATAAAGTGCACACACAAAAAAAGGCAAAGCAAAAACAAACCAACAAAACAATAACAGTAAACCAAGGACAAAGAAAAGAAATGCCTGTAAATACTTCAAGGTCTGTTTGTTGACCTTTAGGAATGTTTTCCATTCCAGACTGTTGGGGTGCCATGCTTTGGTCCCAACGTCTATTTTTGGTATTACCTGGGACTTTTTTGCTCTGTGCCCCTTGATGTTCTGTTGCACACCCTTAGTGTTTTGCCTCTGTGTGGTGGGATCAGATCGGACGCAATTCCCACACTCTGTCTCCAGTGTTGTTCCCCATAACACTGTGGATCAGTGAGGGATGTCGTGTCTCATAGTGGGGCAGCCCCATGATCCTTTCTTTGCTTTGTCTGCTCTGAGCAGGACTGTCGTCCTCAGGGCAGGGTTCCAGGGTGTGCTCCACTCTCTTACTCTCCCTTCATTTGCTCCCCTGTGTTCTGATCAGACACATCCCACTCCTTCAGCCATAGCTTCAGTGGTGTCCTCTGAAGTGAATTCTTCTGTGGGGATGAGAGACTGTCCCCATAGTTGGGATTGGGGCTGGCCCGTCAGACCTCTCTCTATTGGTTCCTTGCTTCATCCTGGTATGTTGAATTCATGTCTTAGAGCACTGGGTTGAAGTCTAGTCCTCCTTTCCCTGTGGAGATAAAAACAATACCCTCCCCTTGGGTGAGTTAGTGCTCCGTTCTCCCACTACCCATAAATAGATTGATTTTTTAAAAAACTTTATTGGGGGCTCTTCCAGCTCTTATCACAATCCATACATCCATCCATTGTGTGAAGCACATTTGTACGTGTTGCCATCATCATTTTCAAAACATTTTCTTTCTACTTGAGGCCTTGGTATCAACTTATTCCCCCACTCCCTCTCCTTCATGAGCCCTTGATAATTTATAAATTACTGTTTGTTTCATGTTTGTTTCATTGTCTCCCTTCACCTGCTTTTCTATTGTTTGTCCCTCTGGAGGAGGTTATATGTCGAGCATTATGATCGGTTACCCCAGTTTCAAGTTTTTTAGTGGTCTCTCTTCACCTGTTTAATCTGTTTACTTGTGCTGTTGAGCTCAAGTTCTTCTAAGAAAGTTATTGTTTTGTCGATTATTCCACCAATTTTCTGTGCTTCCACTTCATCTTTTCTAACATCTTGGCCCTTAAAAAAAAATACTCATTTTGTCTATCCTTTCTTAAAAGAAAAATACTTTTTTTCCTTCTATGCAATTATCATGTTCTCCTTTTTTTTGTTTTGCTTCACACACAGCTCAGTCCCCCATACCAAAAAGGTCTCTCTAAGTTGATGGACCACCAACTCTGTCTTTAATTTCCACCCCTTTCCCTGGCATCAGACCAGTGTTCCATAGGTATCACCATCTAGAATTGAACATGCTTAATTAATCCTATCTGAACCTCAGCTCATTAACAGTCTCATCCTCTTTAGCTGTTTGCTTTCATCATCTGTTTAACTTTTCTCATAAACCTGAAAATCTTTCTGGATTCTCCCCTGTCATTAATTTTATAATGCCAAAAGTGAACAAATGCTGTTTATTTTTGTTATTTGGACATTTTCATAATCTATCATTAAAAACAGTATCGTAATATATTTTCTGATTTTTGCTTATCTTCCCTTTGACCCATTTCCTATACTACTTCCAAAATGGACATTATTCATGGACAATACAGTGAATCATGTAATTCCCTTACTTCGTGTGTGTGTGTGTGTGTGTGTGTGTGTGTGTGTAGCTCATAGCACAAATTCCAGAGTTAGTTATTTGGCACAGAATGCCATGATTCCTGTGAGATTTTTCATTCTCGCTTCCTTACCTGTTTGCATTCATAGCAAACTCCTTGCCATTTTCAGCATCTACTTCACCTTTTCTCTCTCTCATGCTTTCGGGTATGCTATTTTCTTCTTTAAATACGTCTTCCTCTTAGCTTCATTTATTGGTTTTTTAAAATACAATTAAGTGTCATTTCCACTACAGCCTTTTATTATTTCTCTCATTCTTTTCTCCCCTGTTCAGTATGTACACTGTGCCCTTTGTTTACTTCTAGACTTGCCACACTATCTGGCCAGCATCTGGGCACACCTTCATTGCCCCATTTACCCTTAATCTGAAGAGCAAGGTCTGCATCATCCACTGTGGAATCCTTAACATCACTTTTATCTGTATGTGCTCAATAAATGTTTTTTAACTTGGAGCTCAGTGAAATAAAAAGACAACCAATAAATCTTATTGTATTGCTTTAATTTTGATGATGTCTGGCAATAGTCAGTGAAATTTAATTTAGGGACTTATACCATAAGTCCTTATCAGTTAAGTCCTGATCCATTTTTGGAAAACTTGACGCCTGAAAGTGTGTGTGTGGGTGTGTGTGGGGGGAAACAACCTTTATTTTTACTCTTAGGAGACTTTAAGAGGATAGTGAACAAAGAACTCGCCTAATCCTATGTAGAGTTTGTTTCTTTCCTAACACAAAAACTAGTTTTAATTCTCAGTTCCTGAATGTCATTAAAGTATCAGATAATTTTAAATTGTATTTATCTTAAAATTGTTTGTAGTAATTTTTCTATTATGTTTTGCTAGTTTTTTATCTTGGTATATTAGAATTCCAGATTTGTAGATGTCATCTTTTCCAATTTCATCCAGTCCTCATGTGTCTGCAAGATTAGGTTTCAAGACTAAGTCATTATGCAAAATCCAACATTATATGAAAGTGGAGGATACATACATCAGATGACATAATTGAGGATGACATTATTATATAGCCACTAGGTTTTATATGTGCTGGATTTATAAATTTATATAGATTATATAATTATATATAATTATATGTTAGCATTATAGATTTATATAAATTATATATAGATTTATAGATTCATAAATGCTAGATTTCACTATGACTGCATTTTTAGGCCAGTAACACATATCTGACCTATTGTTGTTTGCAAACTGCACAGCCACCCCCCCAACCACCCATACCGTCACTGTGTACTTTGGAGTCCTTGTGACATAGTGGTTATGCTGCAGATTGCTAGCAAGAACAGCAGTTCGAAATCACCAGGTGCTCCATAAAAGAGTTAGAATCTTGAAAACCCACAAAGCAGTTCTACTTTATCCTATAGGAATCAGAATTTACTCGATGGCAGTGATAATACAGTTAAGTGAGGAGTAGGTCAAATATGTAATTCCTGAATCTTTTAAGTATCTAGACTTATGCTTAACAGATGTTGCATCTCTGAACACAGTACAGCTGGTGGAAAAGAAAATATTTTAAGTAATGTCGATAGACCTAATCAGGGTATGGCTATTCTTATTATAATAGTTACCTAGTTTAAATGCTGTGTGTAGAATCTTTCATTACGCTTTTTGGTTTGTTTTCAGTAATTATACTTTCATGGTTTATTTGTTTGCTTGTTTTTCAAATAAAACAACAAAAGAGTCAGTGATGAAGAAGCTGCCTCTGAGGATGCACAGACTCAGCCAGAGGCTCCGCCTTCAGATCCGAGTGGCAGCAATTCCAGCATCAAGCTGGAAAACACAATGGCAGAACATGCTGAGCTCACTAGGAGGTCTCCCGGTGAAATAAGTGTTCCAGTGGACAGCTCCTTACTTTGTACCTTGTCGTCAGAATCTAATCAGGATGGAGCTAGTAACGTGAATGCTAAAGTACCTGGTAACTACAAATCTCTCCTGCGACCAGAGGTGGGCACCAGTGTACAAGATTTTGTTGTCTCAGACCAGGAATTGTACAACTCCTTCCATTTCTGGAGGACTCCTCTTCCTGAAATAGATATAGACACAGAGCTTGAACAAGAGTCTGTGGATAAACTCAGTCCAGAGAGACCAAAAGAAACTCCTGACGTTACTGTGCCCTGTTCTCCAAATATTACCATGGCCACCAGAAAGGAACTTGAAGAAATGATAGAAAATCTAGAGCCCCATATTGATGATCCAGATGTTAAAGGTAAGTTCTTTGTACCCAAACCTGATATTCAGTATTATTTTTTCTGAACTCCCCTCCCCACCCCCCCCCGAAAAAAAAGGTGCTTTAAAAATTCCTTATGATTAGTCATTATGTGTTCTTAAACATATGTATAATTAATGCAATTTTTAGGAAATGTCATTTAAAATTGATCCATCACTGCTTTCATAACTGGGGTATACAAATTTATTGATACACAAATCACACTCTAAAATTTTCCTTTAGGGGAACCTATTGCAGGGATCTACATATGACCTCCTCTCTGGAGTATGGACAATGGGGCAGTGGGTGAAGGGACACATCGGACAGTGTATGATGACAAAATAATGACAATTTGTAAATTCTTGAGGGTTCATCAGTGAAGGAGAGGGGCGGTATGGGGAGCTGGTACTGGGAGCCTGGGTGGAGGGAGGATGTTTCAAGAATGATCATGGCAACAAATTTGCAAATGTGGTCTGCATACAATTGATGTACATATTGATCATGATAGGAGTTGTATGAGCCCCGAATAAAATGATTTATTAATAATAAACAAAAAACTTTCCTTTATAATTTAAATTTTATGGATTGTCTTAGTTATTCTGCTTTGAGATTCATTAGCTTTTTCAAATTAAATAGTAGCAAATGCAGAATTTCTTAGAAAGAATTATCATTTAAATGATGGACAAAGATGTCTGTTTTCTCTAGAATATGTTTTAATGGCTCTGAACTTTTTCTTTCCAATAGTTTTATTGGCATGCAATTCAATAGCTCAGTCACATCATGAAGAGTTGTATAATCAGTCATCATCATAGTCAGTTCTAGAACATTGTACTCTTGTACTCTTCGTTATTAGCTCCCAATTTTCCCTTCATAATCTCAAGGAACTAACAATCCATTCACTGTCTGATGCTTAGAGATTTACCTATTCCTGGATTTTGTATACAGAAAAGCATTTTTTTTTTTTAATTTAAAAACTGACTGAGCCCCGGTGGCGTAAGTGGTTGAGTGTGGGACTGCGGCCTGTGGGCTTGGCTATTCAAATCCAGCAGTGGCTCTCAGGAGCAGTGCTGGGTAGCTCCCACAACCACCAGAGGGCAGTGATGCCCAAACAAACAAACAAACAAAATTTAAAAACTAACTGTAGAGTATCGCTTCTTGGCCTTTTGGCTAATATCAAGTGTCGTATTTGTTTGGGGGGGAGCATCACTGCCCTGGTGGGAGTAGGAAGCCCAGTCTTGCTCCTGGAGAGCTGCTGCTGGATTTGAACTGCCAACCCAGTAGGCTGCAGTCCTGCACACAAGCACTGCGCCACTGGGGCTCAGCTGTTCTTAGCAGTTTAATATGGGTTTTTTTTTGAGGTGGGGGGGGAACATCACTGCGCTCTGGTGGTGGGAGTAGGAGGCCTGGCATTTGCTCCTGTGGAGCCGCTGCTGGAATTGGACCTCCATCCCAGTAGGCCGCAGTCCCACGCACAACCCCTATGCCATCGGGGCTCAGCATTACCAATTTAATATGTGAACGTCTTTATCCGAGGACAATCTATTAAATGGATTTTTGGAACCAGGAGATTGAGTAGGAGCTTGCTCCGTCCACTCCACACATCGATCTGGTATTGCAGTACTTCCAGGAACAACCACTCCCTTCAGGGAGGCAAAAAAAAACAACAACAACCAATAAGAGTAACAAAATAAAGCAGATAAAAACTTCAATAAAACAGGAAAATACTGAAACTAGAACAACTTTAAATGAATCACAAAAGAGACTAAATGATAGGGTATTAATTTTTAGCCTAACTGTATCTTCAAAAACCCACTTTCGATATATTTTGCATAAAAGCAAGTCTCTTCACCTCCGTGGTCCATGGTCAAAGGGATTTAATCCACGTGTATTTCCCCTTTTTTTGTTAAGTTTTTTCAGTTTCCTGCAGCAGCTTTCAAATGGGATAGAACAGATGAGCTGTCTTAAAACAATGCCCATTCTTACTCCCACGAGAGTGCAGTGATCCCCCCTCCCCCCCCAAAAAAAAATGCCCATTATTTTGTTGGCTGAGGGGTGGGAAGTGGCGGAAAGTCATTTAGGCTAGAAACTGATAAGAATGTGTGGGCTGAGCCCTGGTGGCATAAGTGGTTGAGTGCGGAACTGCGGCCTGTGGGGTTGGTGGTTCAAGTCCAGCGGCAGCTCGCAGCACTGACCACCAGAGGCAGGGATGCCTTCAAAAAAAAAAAAAAAAGAATGTGCTTCTCTTCCTTTTCCTTTTTTAAATCATTTTTTTGGGACTCATACAGCTAATCACAATCCATACATTCATCCATTGTGTGACACACATTTTTACATTTGTTGCCATGATCATTCTCAAAACATTTTCTTTCTACTTGGTATCAACTCCTTACTTTTTCCCATCCTTCTCTGCCCCACCAACTCCTCTCTTTATTCCTTTGACGATGATTGTCTTGTAAGTTTTCAAATCTTAATTCATTTGTTCTGTCTTTAAAAAACTAAAATTTCTAAGTTTAGTTTATCCTAAACACAAATATTGTTATATTTAATCTTGGAAAGCTGTGCTACTGTTGCTTAACTTAGCAAGTACTTTTTTCTTTTTAATCATTTTACTGGGGGCTTATACAGTTATTATCACAATCCATACATAAGTCCAATGTATGTCAAGCACATTTATACATCTGTTGCCCTCATAATTCTCAAAACATTTGTTTTCTATTTAAGCCCTTGGCATCGGCTCCACGTTTTTGACCCGCCCTCCCCCTCCCCCATTATCAACCATTGATAATTTATAAATTATTATTACTTTGCCATATTTTACACTGTCCGATGTCTCCCTTCAACCACTTCCCCATTGTCTGTACCCCAGGGAAGAGATTTATATGTGCATTCTTATAATCAGTTCTCCCTCCACCCTCCCAGTATTACCACTCTCACCACTGGTTCTGAAGGTATCATTTGTTCTGGATTCCCTATATTTCCGACTTATATCTGTACCAGTGTACATCCTCTAGTCTAGCCGGATTTTTAAGGTAGAATTGGGATCGTGATGGTGGGGAGGAGGAAAGCATTGAAGAACTGGAGGAAAATTGTATGCTTCATCTTTGTTACACTGCACCCTAACTGGTTCGTCTCCTCGCTGCGATCCCTCAGTAAGGGGAAGTCCATTATCTAGTAGATGGGTTTTGGGTCTCCAACCTGTACTCCCCCTCATTTATAGTAATATAATTTTTAGTTATTTAATGCCTGATATCTGATCCCTTTGATACCTCGTGGTCACACAAGCTGGTGTGCTTCTTACATGTGGACTTTGTTGCTTCTGAGCTAGATGGTCGCTTGTTTTACCTTCAATCCTTTAAGACCCCAGTTGCTCCATCTATTGCATCTGGGTACCATCCGCCTGCTTCATCACATTTGCTTATGCACACATTTGTCTTCAGAGATTGTGTCAGGAAGGTGAGCATCATAGAATGCCAATTTAATAGAACAAAGTGTTCTTGCATTGAGGAAGTACTTGAGTGGAGGCCCAATGTCCATCTGCTGCCTTAATATTGAGCCTGTAAATATATTCATGTAGGTCTATTTCCCCCTCATCATATATAAATACATTTACATATGTACATGCCTGTGTTTAGACCTCTTTAAATACCCTTCGCCTCTATTTATTTCCTCTATTTCTTTTACTTTTCTCTTGTCCCATATCATGTACAGCCTTCATTTGGGTTTCCGTAATTCCTCTTAGTTATATTGCCCTTGATCAATCGCTACTAGGTTTGTCACACCCTTCTTGCCACTGATTTTGAATCAATTGTTCTCTTGTCCCTGGGTTGATCAATACCACCTCCTTTCTCCCACCTCTCCCTTAATCCCCCGAAGCCATCCGTCCCATTGTTTTTTCCTGCAGACTGATCATCCAGCCTATTTTATCTAGATACACCTGCAGAGATAATAGTATGTACCAAAAAAAGCACCAAGATGAAGTGACAAAAGAAAACAAACCAACAACTACAAAAAGAAAAAAAACAAAGTTCAGAAAATACATATAAACAAATAAAAAGAATAATAATAAAAAGCCCTGTAAATAGTTCAAGGTCTGTTTGTTGACCTCTAGGAGTGACCTCCGGTTGAGTCTGATGGGATTCCACGCCCTGGCCCCAAAGTCTACCCCTAGCACTCCTGTAAGACCTTGCTTTGCTCTTCCCACTGCTCTTTTTGCATGTCCTTAGTGTTGCCTCTGTGTGGTGGGGTCAGACTGGGTCTTCAGTGTTGTCCCCCATAGGGCCAGGTGGCAGCAGAGTTAGCAGTTACTTTTATTTCACTTCATTTTGTTGTGATTTCTGGAGGTTTGTAAAATATGCTCAAGAGTGAATTTATTTAAAGTTAAATTTATTTCCTTGGTTGTGCTTGCTTTGGCAGCACATATACTAAATGTGTTTCCTTAGTTATTGGGAGATATTTTAATATTTCTTGAAAGAGTTTCTTAAAATATTTTTATTAAGGTTGGGGAATACAATTTATATCAATAAAATTTAAGTTTTAGATAACGCCATGATTTGACAAGAAACTGTATACTTATAACAATCAAGATATGAAATAACAAGCCACATATGGATGTTAGGCTACTTCCTGAGCCCTCATACCGGTAGGAGGGCACAGTTCAGCTGTACCCAAGCTCTTAAACCCATGTGACTGCACATGGTCTGTACTGCTTTGTATCTCTTTGTACACACACTGTGAATTCTTTCTATGACATGAACGTTTTTATAATCAGTAACCTCAGCCACTGAGGTTGAATGCATGTTTCCCCTTTACAGAGTGGTTGCCTCAGTAGAAGATTAAGGTTTTATAAATCCAGGAAGCAGGGGAAAGATATGGAACAATTCTTCAACCCCCTAATTTCCCTGTTTCACTTAATATCTGTTCTTCCACTTGTCCTCAATGTATAACAACTACTTACATGTTTTATGGCTTTGTAATTTTGGCTTTTCCAGATTTTTGCCACATAATGAAGTCTAGCAGTATGGACCATCTTTTAAATCTGGCTCCATCAGTTAACAGTGCATGTGAGAACCATCCTTGTTGCGTGTGTCAGTAGTTCATTCCTTTTACGTCATCTTTTCTGAAAACAAGGGTACCTATAGAGGTCTGAATGTTTTCAATAGACTCCACTTTTTATTTATCACAGCAAACTGTCAACTCATTTTTAACATGTTAATTTTGAGTCATGGCAGCCCCTGTGTTTCAGAGTAGAAAGACTCAATAGGGCTTTCTGTCATGATAATCTTATAGATCACTGGACTTTTCTAAACCATTTACATATATATTGGAGGAAGGATTATTAACTACCTTTCCATATGCAGATGACACAACTTTGCTTACTGAAAGTGCAGAGGACTTGAAGTATTTGTTGATGAAGACCAAGGATTGCATCTTTCAATATGTTATTACAACACAATATAAAGAAAGCAGAAAACTTCACAAGATCACCATGATAAAAATAGAAAAGATTGAAATCATCAAGGAGTTCATCTTGATTGGATCCACAAGCAGTACTCGAGGAAGCAGCAGTTGAGATCAAACGATGCATTGCATTGGCTAGATTTGCTGCACAAGACTTTTTAAGGTGTTGAAAAATAAGGATGTTGCTTTAAGGACTAAGAGTTACCTGACTCAAGTGACCGTATTTTTAGTCTCCTCGAGTGCATATGAAAGTTGGACATTGAATAAAGAAGATTGAAGAAGAATCTCAACGCATTTGAATTACAGTGCTAGTGAAGAATATTGAAAGTACCATGAACTGCCAAAAGAACAGACAAATTTGTCTTGGAAGAAGTACAGAGCGAATGCCCCTTAGAAGCAAGGATAGTGAGACTTTGTCTTGTATACTTCGGATATGTTATCAGGAGAGACTTGTCCATGAAAAATGACATCATGTTTGGTAAAATAGAGAGGAGGGGGGAAAGAGGAAGACCCCATCCACAACGAATCTCAAGTACTGTGAGGATAACACGAGATTGGGCAGTGTTTCATCGTGTTGTATGTGGGGTCGCGGTGAGTTGGGACTGCCTCAGTGGTACCTAACAGCATCAGCAACAATAACCAACAACAACGTCTTCCTATCCATGACCATTTGTGTAGCTCTTTCTGTTTCATGGCGTAATGCTTGGCGTTTTCCTTGTGCACGTCTTTGGTTGACATGCCTTGTAATTTCATGTCAACTTGAGAAAAGAAGGAAGGGGTGGGATCTAGCCTGTCAGTCAGGTCACAGCCTGATGATTCCTCTGTGT
Source organism: Nesogale talazaci (assembly GCA_004026705.1). Lineage (NCBI taxonomy): Eukaryota > Metazoa > Chordata > Mammalia > Afrosoricida > Tenrecidae > Nesogale > Nesogale talazaci. Next base: position 8,289 of record PVJH01009801.1, on the reverse strand, counting down.
GGGCATGGCCTTCTCATGAGGACACTGGGAGCTTCCCGAGGCAGGGCACATTCTCTCTGTTTCACCTCCCAGTTGAGGAGAGGAGACCTGCGCCCACCCCAAGTTGCTTCCTTTGGCTTTGGATCCACAAGATCCAATTCACCCACTGGCCTGTGATCTTCCTGCATTCGGCATCATTGCATGTGCTACATGAGTCTAAAGAGGAATTTGTGCATTAGTATCAGACATAGGGGCTAATATCAGACTTAGAAACTTTGTCTGGGCTGGGATATTGTCACAATATATAATGACTCTATGATATATAACTCTCTCATATATAAATACAAATGAATTTGTTTCTCTAGCCAACCTGGCCTAATACACATGCTTAGGTTTATTAGTATTTCATTTTTTGTGTGACTCCTTCGATTGGTGGTTTTGTTTTTTTAATTTTCAGGGCTATTTTCATTTGAATACAAGAATCTGAATAATTTTTTAATTGGTCTTTTACCACACAACCCTACCCAGTATTTCAATTATTTCCAATATTTTATTATTAAGTTCTGTGGTTTTTCTGCATAAAGAATTACAACATTTGCAAGTAGAATTAATTTTACCTTTACTTTGCCTATTTGGAAGCCTTAATTGTGGTCTAACAGCACTGGCTAAGATGTCCAGCACAACATTGAATTAAGAATTATCGTAAAGGGCTCCTTTTTCTAGTTCTCATTCACAGGGGTCAATTTTTCAGTTTCTCCCTAATGAGCAAGATGTTTGCCTTTGTTTTACATAATTGGCTTTTTAAAATCATTTTATTGGGGGATCATACAGCTCTTAACACAATCAATACATAAATCTGTTGTTGCCATCCTCATTCTCAAACCATTTTCTTTCTACTTAAGGCCTTGGTGTTAGCTCCTCATATTTTCGCCCCTTCACCATTCCACCCTCCCTCATGAACCCTTGATAACTTATAAATTATTATTATTTTGTCATATCATACATTGTCCGATGTCTCCCTTCACCCACTTCCCTGTTGCTTGTACCCTAGGGAGGAGGTTATATGTAGATTCTTATTATCGGTTCCTCTTGTCTACCCCACCTTCCCTCCACCCTCCTGGTATTGCCACTCTCACCATTGGTCCTCCAGGGATAATCTATCCTGAATTCCCCATGTTTCTGATTCTTATCTGTAACAGTGTGTATCCTCTGGTCTAACCAGATAATTGGCATTTATATTTGAGAAATTTCTATTTTCTGTTCTTTGAAATAGAAGGTGTCAGATTTTTTTTAGATGCCTGTGTCTGCATCATGTAGTTCTTATCCTTTGTTTTATTTGAATTGGACATTGTTTTTCTAGTGTTGAATCATTCTTGTATTTCTGGAATGAATTCCACTTGATCATGATGGGTTTTTTGTGTTTGTTTATTTATATTTTGTTGAATTCAATTGGCCAGTGTTGTGTTGAGTGTTTTTTCACAGGTTTACAATGGGTGTTGGTCTGAATTTTCGATTTTCGTTTTTGTTTTGTTTTGTTTTTGGAGCCTCATTGCCCTCTGGTGGTGGGAGTAAGAGGCCCAGCCTTGCTGCTGGATTTGAACCTCCAACCCAATGGACTGTAGTCCCGCGCACAACCACTACGCCACCGGGGCTCAGTCCCTGATTTTTTATTTTCATCATGTGTTTACCTGAGTTTGGTATCATAGTTTAAGCTTGCTTTCTAGAGGGAGTGTGGGAGTTTGCTGTCCTTTTGTAATTATGAAATAGTGAAGAACTGAGAGCAACTCTTCTCTGAATGGTAGAATTCTCTTCTGAAGCTGTCTGCTTCTGGACTTCCTCCCTACCCCCACTACCCCCCAGCTTGGCCAATAGAACCTTTATTACTTTTTATAACAGTGTGTTATGCTTTCTTGCCATTTGCCTTCTGGGCAGGTGTTTTCCCTGCTAGAGCTTTATGGGCTTTCTGAGCTTTTGGAGGCCCAGCCTTTTGACCTGCAGCTTTCTCCTTCTGGGCAGGGTCCTTCTTGGTGGCGCGGCCACAGCCCCCTTCTTAGCTGGAACCTTTGCACAGCTGCTCCTTTCACAGTACTTTCTTTTGGGGGAGAAGCTTTCAGAAGAGCCGCCCTTTGAAACTTCTTAACTTCTACTTTATTAGCCTGTTCCTCATTTTCTTTGCCTTCACGACCCTAAAACGATCAAAATATGCCATCTTGGCTTTCTTTTCTCTGGCTTCAGTCTTTTCAGCCCATCTTGTGGCTGCTCCATTTTGTATTGATATCCGCCTACTGCCTGGCTTGTGGGACATTATATCTGTTAGGCACTGTGTGGGAACTTTAGTTTGAAGCCCATGTGCTGCTGCATGCATATGAAAGGAAGGCCTGCCTCCTTACTTGAGTGCAAGGGCCATCAGCCAGAGCCCGGTTCTGATCCATCACACCTTCAGTCGCCACCAGTTTCCCGGCATGAGGTCCAAAAGAGAGAGATGTAGGCCACCTGGCCAACCTCCAGGAAGCGCCTAAACACCTAGAACGGAGAGGAGTCTGCGAGATTTATTCAGAATGCCTCTGGACTTTTTTTTTAGTGGGAGTATTTGCTTTGTTGTTGGGAGTCTATGAATGACTTGGTATATTTCCTTTATCTGTTGAGGTTTTCTACACCAGTCTCTGCTAATTTAGAAACTTTGTATATTTCTAGAAATTTGTCCTTTTTGTGTGCATTTTCAAATATGCAGTTTTCAAATATAAAGTGCAGTTTTTCATCATGGTTGTTACCTTTTTTAAATTTCAGTTGATTCTGTTATGATGTTAAGCCCTTTTTGTTACTTTTGATAGCTCCATATTCCTGTTTATTTCCTTTGTTAATTTTTTAGTGGTTTGTTAATTTGTTAAACCTTTCCAAAACCCAGCTTCAAATCTTGTTGATTTTTGTCTGTTTTCCATTTCATTTACTTCTGCTCTGGTCTTCTGGTGGTTGAAGGTTTATTTCTTTGATTCTTATTCTAATTATTGAAGATGTTGGGTTAAGGTGTTCATTTTGATTCTCTCTTTAAAGTGCATGGTTAGTGCCATAAATTACTACTCGTAGTACTACTTTTTGCTGTGTCCCAAATGTTTTTTTGTATGTTATATGTTGCTGGGTTTAGTGTTCTACATATGTATAACAGGTCAGGTGGATTATTTGTGGTTGTTTATTACTTCTGTGTCTTTATTTAGTTTATCTTCTGAGTAAAGTCTCCTAATAGTGTAGTATTGCCTAATTATCTCTCCAATGGATTTTGATTAATATATTTTAAGGGTCTTTCATTGGGTTTGTACATATGTATCACATATATAATTGTATATGTATCTTCTTGTTCAAGCTTCCCTTTACTCATGTGCTGTTCACATTTTTTATCTTATAATGAATTTTGCCTTGATATCTGTTTTATCAGAAACCAGTATTGCAACTTCTTTTATTTTTTTTAGCCGCTAGCCTGATATATTTTCCCATCTTTTTATTTTTAGGGTTTTTTTTTTTTTTTTGGCCACTGTGTTTAAGATGAGGTTCTTGTAAGCAACACATTTGTTCATTTTCTTATCCAGCCATTTACATTCAGTGTAATGTGTACAATTAAGAATAGTGCGCGTCTTGATAATTTGAGCTTTTTAAAAAATTTCAACTTTTTATTCAATTAAGTTTTATCTTTATTTGCTTAAATTTTATTAAGTTGATCAAACTATAATTCAAATTCATTTTCCTTTTTTTTAATTCTTTTTAATTTCCCCTGAGGGGGTGCACCATTCTTGGAAGTACTGCAATACCAGGTTGATGCGTGGAATAGCAAGCTCCTATTCCATCTCCCTGCTCCAAAAATCCATTTAATAGATTGTCCTTGGATAGAGGACGTATCAGATAAGAATAGATACTATACTTGATCTTAGCCAAAAGGCCGAGAAGCTCCAATTCGTTTTCTTTTTCATTATTTTCTTTAATTTTTTTTTTAAGAAACTCCGCTTTCTTTCTTTTTTTTGGGGGGGGGGGTGCGGGCGGGCGGGCATCACTGCCTCTGGTGGTCGTGGGCGCTACCCAGTGCCGCTTCTGAGAGCTGCCGCTGCATTTGAACCGCCAAGCCCGCTGGCCGCAGTCCCGCACTCAACCACTTAGGCCACCGGGGTTCAGCCCACCATTATTTTTTTATAGTTACGATTTTGGGGGGTTGTTTTTTATTTTATCTATTTTCAAAATCATTGGGGGTTTATGTAACTCTTATCATGATCAGTACATAATGCAGTCCACATTTGCTCATATGTTGCCATCATTCTCGAAACATCCTTCTGCCACTTAGGCCCCCAGTATCAGCTTTCCATATTTCCCCTTCCTCCCGACTCCCCTCCCCCACGAACCCTTAATAATTTATAAATTAGCATTATTTTGTCATATCGTACACTGATGTATCCCTTCAACCACTTACCTGTTGTTTGTACCCCAGGGAAGGGGTTATATGTAGATCCCTACAATTGGTTCCCCCTTTCTAGTCTACCTCCCCTCCATCCTCCTGATATCACCACTTTAATCACTGTTCCTGAAGGGATCATCTGTCCAGAATTTCCCATGTTTCCGACTTCAGTGTAAATCCCCTGGTCTAGCTGGATTTGTAAGGTAGAATTGGGATTATGATAGTGTATGGGAGGAAGCATTTAAGAACTAGAGGAAAGTTACATATTTCATTGTTGCTATACTGGACCTTGACTGGCTTGTTTTCTCCCTGAAACCCTCTGTTAGGGATGTCGCTTCACCTATTGATGGGCTTTGGGTCCCCAATCTGTACTCCCCCTCATTTATAATGATATAGTTTTTAGTTCTTTGATGCCTGATACCCGATCCCTTCGACAATTCACAGTCACACAGGCTGATGTACTTCTTCCATGTGGGCTTTGCTGCTTCTGAGCTAGATGGCCACGTGTTTACTTTCAAGCCTTTAAGACCCCAATCACTCCATCTCTTGATAGCTGGGCACCATCAACTTATTTCACCACATTTGTCATCAGTGATCATAGCAGGAAGGTGAGCAGGCAATGTTATGATTTTTAGTTCTTTGAAGCCAAATAACTGATCCCTTTGATTTATTACTGTTAGTGTGTATGTATGTGTGTTTTTTTCAGTTTCTCCATTATCAGGTCAATGTCTGTACTGAGCTCCTTTCATAATGAGTTTTCTGGACTTTTGCTGTTATTTCATTATTTACTAGATTTTTGCTACTTCCCTCTTTTACTTTCATAAAGATTTTCCGATTATCTTTGTGGTTACCTTATCAGTTATTTTCTTCCCAATTTGACACAGTTTTCACTTGTGGACTACTTTGACTTTCTCTGCATTTGAATATCTTAGGCTTTCTGTTTTCAGTCTTTCAGGAGTACACATGACTAGATGGGCATCTTCACTGGGAAGCCCTATTAATTTTTTTTTTTCCTTAGCCAGTATAATTCATCTTACTCTTAACTAGTAAAATGCTTTTAATGACAAATCAGTGGCATAGGAAGGTTTTGGGGTTTTTTTGACAAATTAGGTGCTTTATCAATATTTTGTTTTTATAAGTCTTTTTCCATTCCTTCCATTCTGCTAATCCCAATTAAGAGTATTGTGGCACAGAGAATTACAACTCTGACTCAGGATGTTCATAGTAAAGAATAGTCAGCATATCGGTACATGTTTCAGCTTTTTATTAAGTTGGTCAAACAGCAATAATTCAAATTTATTTTCTTTTTTATTTTCCCATTTTTATCAGGAGGGAAAATTGTCACTGAGGCTTTGAGTCATTTCTGAGAGCTATCATTTTATTACAGTATCTGATGGTTTTCTAACATATTGCTGTAGAGTCTATTCTGATTCATGGCAACCTCTTGTGTTATAAACTAGAACTCGATCATAAAGTTCTCATTTTTTTCATAACGTTTTCTTGACTTTGGTATTTTTTTCCCCGAAAGTTTTATTGGCACATAATTTATTTCCAGGCCTTTCTTTCACAGTTCTGCTGGATGGGCTCCAGCCAGTCATAAACAGTATTCCCAGGAACCTACGAAGCATTTAAATAATAGCTGAAATATTAAATATGCTGCTTCAGTTTTTGAACAAATCAGCATAAAGCATGTTGAGTGCGAAACATTTTTTAAAAAGACCTCCAGATACATAACTTTGTGTAAGAATATGACTTTGTGTCACTCTACATAGCTAGTTTAGTCCATTCTACTTCAAATTCAGCTTTATACATGCGCAGTTTGATCTGTGCATTTGATGATCCTTTACAACATCTTGATTGATTTTATCATTCAGCAATGTTTATTGAACATCAAAGATATGCCAGATATTTTCCTAGTTACTGCTATACAACAGGAGCAGTCCAGGCAAAATTAGCACTCATTGAACTCCATAGTGCATACTTTGGCCTGAAGTTGTGTAATAAAATAAAAGGCTGGAAAAAGAGACAGGAATTGTTAGAATTTTCTGCTTAGCCTATATAATTCTTCTGTTTCTGTATTTGATTTTATTTAAATATGAGGGAATATTTAATGTGTTAGTTCCTATAACCGTGCCTTAATTTTCCATATTGATAAAGGGGATTTTGAGTTTTTAAAGGTGTGTACATTACTTAGGGTGCTTTATTTTTCTGATCATGGCATGGAGGGACACTTGTTTTCTTTAAAGTGTCAGAAAATATCTGTTTCTTTCAAAGACAGGGTTTGGGTTTTTTTTTTAGTTTTTTTAAAGCATCACTGCCCTCTGGTGGTGGGAGTAGGAGGCGCAGCCTTTGCTCCTGTGAAGCTGGAATTGAACCTTCATCCCAGTGGGCCACAGTTCCGCGCACAACCACTACGCCACCAGGGCTCAGCCCCAAAGACAGGGTTTAACACCAAATTGAAATTAAATTCTGCAAGCAGTTACTAAAGTCATATAACACCAGTAATTTTTCTTGGTAGGTGGGCAGTGAGATCATGGGGATGTCCCTACATTTAAATTAATTCCCTGTCTCCCTGGAGAAAAATTTTGGAGCATGCCATCAAGAATTGCGTCAAGACTTTAACAACCCTCTGTGACACTTTTTCATCTCTGGTTCCTGGGATTCCAGTTTACATTGTAAAAGAGTTACAAATTTTTGTTAAGACCAAGACATGTGTTCTGATTTCTTAAATTGCTCTGGGTGGCATGCTAGCCTATTAAAATTTCAGCAGTAACCAAGAAATAAGATTCTCTTTTGACTGAAGAGTTCTAAGTACTGGGTTTCCTCATAAACGAGCATTAAGTTCTATTTTCATTGTCTTTATATCCATTTGTGAAGAACAGGGGTTCACAGATTCACTCATTTAGCCATGAGTATTAACTATGAGAATGGACAAAGTAAACAGGAATATGAAGTCTGCATAGCAATAAATGACCTATGCATGTTATTAATTTTCAGGGAAGAGGATTGGAAGCACCTCAGGGTCATATAAACTCTAGCCCACATTTGATGTGGTATTCTTGCTTTTTAAAAAAAGGGCCCGGGCTGAGCCCTGGTGGTGTAATGGTTGTGCGCGGGACTGCGGCCCACTGGGATGGAGGTCCAATTCCAGCTCCACAGGAGCAAAGGCTTGGCCTCCTACTCCCACCACCAGAGGGCAGTGATGCCAAAAAAAAAAGGCTCTAAAGTTTGTATTTTGAAAATATTGAGGGCAAAATACTGTTACCTTCATATAGCTCTGCCTTTGACTACTATTTGTGATCTAATACAGGGTTGCCCTGAGTAAGAATGGACTTGATAGTAGCAAGTTTGGTGGGGGGTTTTGTTTGTTTTGGAAGAAGAGGGATGTAAATGTCCAGAAGGAATTAAAAATGATTAAAAGAATTAGTGCAAATTATAACTTAAACCCTCTAAAGAAGGAGATTATTTTACTGCACTTTTCACAGGCTAACAGAATTGATAACCTTTTCATAACCATTTTGGAATTTCATTCTATATATTTCTTGTATCTATATTGCCAAGAACTGTAATTAGCCTTAATGTGCTCAGAGAGCAAGGATTTTATAAATGCTGTAGCACAAGTTATCTTCATAATGTCATCACTTGATCATTTTTTATATCATCTTGAACAGGGTGCAAAAAAATCTTTGTATTAAGAAATTTGAAGTTAAAATGCTTATGATTTGAGTAACCAGGTGAAATGTATGCTGAGCAATACCTTTTGCAAAATTTCTCATTTATCTGAGGGACAAAGACTTATGTCTTAACTGTTGGATCACCTTTACTAAGAATACCCAATTTTTTTTCTTTTTTCTTTTTTGCTGAGAGATTTTTTT